>JABSTQ010001709.1:0-20233 GCA_013358835.2 Ixodes persulcatus | reverse complement strand
AAGTGTTAACAATTCGAATGATTTGGGGTATCTTGCTGTCGTGAAGCGTTTGAGTTCTTGGCATTTCTATCAGTCGTGAGCGTGACCGACCACGTTTGCAAATACGTCGCGTTTTAGACTTAAGCTAGGTGGCGCAAGCTACCGCCCCTTACAAGTGGGTTGCAGGTGCCGCAGTAGTATCCATCCAATCATCAAGATGGCAAGATGGCGTCGGCTTGATCTGCCGTCAGTTCTTGTTGTCTTTAAATAAACCAGTTTGTTTATGAACGTTCGACGGTATTACTTCGAAATCTTTAGCATTCAGAAGTGGGATTACCGCTGAGCCTTCCCGGAACAGTGGTGACTGCGAAAGCCACGTTCACGCCGACGAACGTGAGTCTTCTTCACGGGCGGTGGTGCGCGTCCGTTGTTTCCGCCACCGAGGAGAGTGCGTTCGGTGTTCCCGTTGACTCGACGAGAAAGCACGGCCATGGCCGCGGACCGTGAGCTTGTACGGACCCTAGCGTCGCAACCGGGCTTCGCATCGGTGGCCGCGACGCCGGACTTGACGGCGTCCGTTCCCGCCTTCTCTGACTCGTCGGCAGCGAGCGCCATGAGGAAGTGCGCGGGACTGGCTGTCGCATATCAACTCGGTGGCGGCGCAGCGCAGTCCGGGTGGAGCGGTGGAGTGACGCTCGCTGTTGCGTCATCGAAGGTGAGCGGGACTGCTTGAGTGGCATACAACGACCGGGAAGCGACTGGAAACTTGATCGAATGGGCAGAAGAACTACAGATGGTGTTTCCCGATGACGACGATTCGCACTCTGGATGCTCCGGCGGACACAGACCGGGTGAGTCCGTCGCTGATTATTTTTTCGACAAGAGCTTCATCTGCTCGAAGTGTGACGTCAAGGAAATGAGTTTACAATGGCGCAGTCTTATAATTGCGGAACTTCGGAAAAAGAACCACGCTGTGATTCTGCGGCTTCAAGGAGCGACGTTCGCAACGTCTTGCGAAATTTCGCAAAAACTTGCTGATTTTTTTTTTTTCTTGAAATCACTCGTTGCAGAAAAAGCAGTCCACAAGAAAAAAAAAAAAAAAACTATGGACGACAAGCTTATCAAAAAGCTTTTCCAGGAGCTGAAAGGTCACAGGACATGTATAAAAGCATTTTTGTTAGAAAGTGTTAGTTTTATGGAGAGCATATCGGTATGCATATAATGTTGCCATTTTGGTGCTTGGTTAGATATATTTTTATCAATGTCATTGTTGCTTTTTTAGTGTACTTATCATTTATTCATTCATGCCAACTGCAAGCTCTTCAGACCACTGAAGTAATTGGAGACTGTAGATATACTGGTTCCGTAACCTTTGCACCGTGAGGGCAGATGACAAGTGATGTTATTTTTCTCAGCATTAGGAAAAGTTAATGGACAACGGGAATGCAACTTGCGGGCTTGTCAGAGGTCACTTTTGGGAAGCAGTTGCTTAGGACTTCCATTGTTATACTTTGTTTTACAACTCTGATAATCTATCATTACTGCTTATATTTGCTGTTTATAGCTTGGCGCATCTTCTGGGGACCCTGAGGACGTTGCATCACAAGCTCAAGGGCCTGTCTTCGCTGTACCTGCCCTGGCTTTTGCTAAAGAGGCCGAAGCTAGGTCCAATGTTATTTGTTATTGTGTTATTTCCAAATAAACAACAGTTGCGAATGTACCTTGTGTTGTCTGTCTTCGTCGTTATTGTTTTTGGTGCCTTTAAACCTCTAATACAATTAACAAACTAGCCTAATTACCCACTGTACTATTAGCTAGCTCTGTTCATCAACCACTTTCTTACCACCAGCATGTCACAGCCATTCGTGCACATGCGCCCATCTAAAAGGCATTCATATGGATGTAATCACCATATTTGGTTCTATTTTTATGTTTCAGATAACCTTTGGAGACATTGCAGTTCCTGAAGCGCAGTTGAAGCATGTCGACACGAAGCACAAGTCCATTTACGCCCAGGAACTCGCGGTCATGGTATTTGGAACTGAGCCCCTGCCAAGCTGCTGCCTTACTGGGTCGTCAATGAAGGGAAAGCTTCCTAAAGAGGGAGTTAAGGGCTTGATAGGTGAGTAAATTGCCGTAAAGAAGAAATGGCAAGGCACTGTTTTAATCAAACTTAACAGAAACAAATGCTAAGTCTACTCTTGACATATATTGGACTTAAATCCTGGACAAAAGCTCACCGGACAGAAGCTCACCAGGTGATTACTTCATGTTCGTCTTAATACGAGCGCAGACAACTTAGGTGCATGCGTGCGACACTAAAACACAATGATGAATTAAATCTGATAGGCAAATGGTTTGTTGATTAGAGTGGAAACAAGTATATTTATCGATTGGTTAGAAGCAAATTTAGTCCCCCACTCCCTCCAGCAGTCTTGGTAGATCTCGGTGTACCAGGAATCCCTTGCAAATATTTTCCTGGCAGTTCTGGCATACCTTGAGTCAACCCAGATTGATCTTATCAGCTTCAGCTCCACTCAGTTTGGCGACATAAATTTTGGTCCCAAATCGTTGCTTCTGGGCCTGTTATGGCTTGCCTGTCGACACCGTTGCATGAGATGGGGTGCCACTTCTAAAAATAGTGCAATGTCCATTGCATCCGCACTTTGTCCCAGCTCGTGATTCACCGGTTAGTCAAAAAAAAAAGGTGAGCTATTGTCCGGGTCTGCGAAAAAAACGGGTGAGCTTTTGTTCGGCGAGCTTCTGTCCGGTGAGCTTTTGTCTGGTTACCATTGGACTTGTGTCTCGGTGCCCATGAATGTTTTTTTTTTGCTTATGTTGAGGTATTTGTCTTTTTGTGTCATTACGTCTTGCGCTACACCTCCGGTTTCCAATAATGTGCCCTAGTTTTAGCATACTTTAATTTTTGCCTAGATTAAAATTCACTCTGATGTTCCTTCTGCTTAATTTTGATCGCCAATGTATATCAGCGATTAAACTTAACGAACCTTCAGTATTGTTTACTATTGTGTACAATTTTCTGAAGACAGCTGACTTTTTACCCCAGCTTTAGGCTGCTGAATCTTTCAAAACCTTCAGCTTGTTCAGTTGTTTTTAAAGTAATTGTTTGGTGGAGTGTGGCCTCAGTTGGTTTTGCATCAGTAAACCCTGAATTATAATATAAAATAGATGTCAGAATCAAAATTAAAAAATGTGGTCAGCTGTGTGTTTAAAATTATTGTCTAGCCTATGCTATCTCCGACTTTCTAGCCAAATATCCTGAAGCACGGGTTCTCAAACAGGGTTCCTAGTACAGTATCTTTAGGGTTCTCTCAGCACCTGAAGTTCCTCAATCGTTCCTACACCATTGTCATACACTCAATTGCAACAATGCCAATAGTGGAAGGGGCTCCTCGGCTAACAATAACAATAAATTTTTGTTCGCTGATATCACAAAGTGATATCAGCGAACGATATGCGATATCACGAAGTGATATCGCAAAGAATGTTATGTTTGCAGGCTCTTAAAGGGTTTATGAAATAGTCTTCAGACTTCGGCCAAGTAAGTGCGGCAGTGGGTCACCGTCACATGTGCAGTAAAGATCAGAAAACAATTTTTCGCCAAGGTGCACTAGTTTTATTTAAAAAATTAAATAGATTCAAGTTTGGGGGGCCCCTCAACCTTTAAAGTCCTTTCCAGGTCATGTGCACGTGACATGAATGAAGTCCAAATGAGTGAATGTCAACATTTATAAAAACCTTAGCTTCAAATGGGGCAGATACCTGCTCAACCCGCAAAATTCAACCACTATTAGCGCCATGCCAGTATATCATGTGGCCAACATAAGCTGCATGATGGAAAATCGACTTTTTTTCCTTTCTAATTCCGCAGCGCACTCGCAACATTTCGAGGGATCATGGTGTGTTTTCTCGAACTTGTGATAAGGTAAAAGAAATAAAAGTAACGAGCTCCAGACTCTTTCCACAGTAAAATTATGTCATGATCCCTTTAATGCATTGCAAATTGACGAAATACCTTGTTTTAGATTATTTCACAGCAGAAATATTTCGCAGTTGCCAATAAACAGTCATTGGTCCCCGTGCTCAATATATTTAGGTTATTAACTTTTTGTTGTTGGTTTCTCTTTGTGAAATTCGCTAAAATTATGTGGACATGAAGTATACTTAAATAGTATTAACTAAATATGGAGTTTTAAGGCAAGTTTCTTAATTGTCTATTGTCTTCTCTTTTCAGCTTTTGTTATTGCCAAATACCCTGGGGAAACTTGGAAGTCGGTGAAAGAATACCTGCAAAGGAAGTGCAGCAATACTTCCTGCACTCACAAGAAAGCCTCCTATACACAGAAGAAAACTAAAGAATGAGAAAAAATTAGCTTTCATTTTCATTCATTTTGTGCATCACTTTTTTTCTCTTCAATCTGATTAGCGAATAATATTTTAGAGTTTATTTAACAAGCGCATTAACTTTTTTTCATTCATTTTACTTCAGTCATGTAGATGATGTTACTTGAGTCATGGTAGATGATAAATATTGTAGGTTTTATTTTAACAGGTGCAATACCTTTTTACTCGTTTTTCTTCAGCATGATAGTTAGTAATTATTTTTTTCTTCTATAAGAGCATGTTTAAAGCTTTAAGTGCATCTGTGATATTTGTAAGCCAGTAAAACCATTATGTTTTTTTTTGTTGCATCGTAAGTGTGTTTGTTGTAGGCAATGTGTTCGTTCTATTGAAAAATGTTTGTTTAATAAAAAGTTCTTACTTTAATTTGTCATCACTTTGAACTCGTCTACATTAAAGCCTGTAACGTAATGCATTTTAGTTCTGATAAGTGCAAACCACTGCAATTGCTAAATCATTATAATTTTCTACATATCCTATCTGTAATTGGTCAGGAATAAATTGGTGAAATGCTTTTAAAGTTATACTAAGTGTACCACGATTATATTTGGAAGCCTGCTTCCAAGTTTAATCCGGGGTACAATTTATAGTACTAAAGGCCTGCATAAAAGCATACTAAAATTCTGCTCAGAAGTGTACTAGAAGAAGTATCCTAAAAGGATAGCGAAATGTTACTTTCGAAGTGCGTAAGAAGTATACTAAAACGCCTCTTACAGGTATGACTAGAAGTATCCTAAAAGGATGGCGAAATGTTACTTCCGAAGTGCGTAAGAAGTATACTAAAATGCCTCTTACAGGTATGCCTAGAAGTATCCTAAAAGGATGGCGAAATGTTACTTTTGAAGTGCGTTAGAAGTATACTAAAAACCGGCCAATTTAGAGTATCAAGCATACTTTTGGAAGTGCAAATAAAGTATACTTTAAGAGCCCCGGTTTTTCGCTAAGGGTTGGAAGCATATGGCGGCGGAGCACCCGCTTCTTGCACGTGTCTTGCGCGTTTCCACAGCAATGGTTGGCGGTACTTGTAAAGAAAAACACATCAAGGGGCTTTACCATACTCTTGTCGTTTCTGTTCTCTATTGGAGCAGACCAATGACGCCATCAACGATTGAAAATGTGCTCAGAATTCAGAACCTTCTTCACTTTTTATGTTCCAAATTCGTCAAATCTCTTCTTTATTATATTATTAATGTGTAGCTAAAATCTTACACACAAGTTCTACCTAACGCGATGCAAATTAGAAAATGGTCTGAAACGCGTTGCAGGGACCCTTTAAGTGACCGATTAAAGAGAACACTGTAAACGGAATCTCAGTGGGCGCAGTCCTCGGAGGACGGGGACCATAGCAATGCCTTATTTTGTTTCGGTTGCATCTTAGCACAATACTCCTAATTGAGACGATTCCTGTGGAGAACCGCTGTAAACCCTGGGCGAGTTCATTGGCACTTTCCAGAGTGTCGAACCTGAACCGAACCGAAAACAGGAACTGCACCTTCATTTTTAGCCGAACCGGAACTGAACAGAGCCGAAATCTTCACCGCCATCTTGAAACTGAACAGTAAAAATATATAAGAGTGACCAGTTCAAAACTGTTCATGTCTTTTTTTTATGCAAAATGAATGCTTGAGAAATAAAAATTGGCTGTTTTATTTATATGCAGCGATTGAATTTCCATATAATGGAGTTGCAGTGTATTGAAAATTGTTGGTTTTCGTGTCGCTCTTATATTGGCACTATGATTAATCATGTGTTCCGCGATCACGTGTCGCCATGGTGTCCAAACATGCTGTCAGTATTGTCCCGTCACGTGGCACCGTGACGTTGTCACGCGACTCACTGCGTCAAGACGACTCAAATTGAGAACGTCACTAGATTTATTAGCGTTGCTGACACCGTGACGTCACATGGCATCACAACTTCTCACTGCGGGTCATGTGACACCGTGACGTGTTCGATTGTCTTGAGCCAGGGTCGAGTGCTTGGGTTCATGACAATCATCATCGCCTATCATTTGGGTAATGGCTCGGGTTCAATCAAATATGAGAATTGACCAACTCTAGCAATGACTAAAGGTCAACCCATGCTTTATTCTTCGCCAACACTGGTGCATGACTATGATGAAGACTGATTTTATATAATTCGCGTCAGATCACGTGGCTGTCTGTTCTAATATCCTGTGGAAAAGTGAAAACGTGTTTCCTTCCTTAATTTTTTCAGCGTCTGCCATTGAACGGAGGTGAAGACTGATTGGTGTTTTTGCAAGTCATGAATGTTAAAGATTAGCTGTTAGCTGTATTTACTGAAAGTACAAAACTTATTGCACGACCAAGTTCACATGTACACATCTTTGAAGCACCCAAACATGTTTTCCTTGTTGATTAACTGTCTCAGAAAGTTGTCCCCGAGAATAGAAGCATCAAAAAGACTAAATGTGGCTTTTTATTCCGAAAATGAATACTACTACAGGCGTGTACCGTAGGGTACAAGAACATAAATATCCTACCCAGGTAGCACGCCAGAGGATAATGCCCAACTTGGGCGAAGGTCTGGCAAACATAAGAACCAACTTTGGCGCAGTTAGGTTTTTGCACCATGGCACTCATTAGTGCCAAAGTATGGTGCCTAACTATAGCCTTAGATGGGCGATCCTAGGGCATGCCAAAGTTTGGCTCTTTAGTACGCCAGAGGAGTGCCAAAGTTGGTGCCGTACTTGAGCCATAACTGCCATAGTAAATCCTAATCTGGGAATTCGGGGCATGCCAAGGTTTGGCGTTTCTCTGGTCCGCCAGAGGAGCGCCAAAGTTGGTGCCATACTTCAGCCATAACTGCCAGAGCAACGCCCATTCTTTAAATTCGGGGCATGCCTAGGTTTGGCGTTTCTCTGGTCCGCCAGAGGAGCGCCAAAGTTGGTGCCATACTTCAGCCATAACTGCCAGAGCAACGCCTAATTTCGGTATTTGGGACATGCCAAAGTTTGGCTTTTCTCTGGTTTTGGCCCAACGATGCCAGATGAGACCCGAACTATCAGAAAATGAAGCCTAACTTTGGCACTTGTTTGGCGATTTTGCCCCAAAAATGCCAGATCTCAGCCGAACTACAAGGAAGTAAGCCTAACTCTGGCACATCTGTGGCAATTTTGGCCCAAAGGTGCCAGATGACTGCCGAACTATAGGAAAGAGAAGCCTAACTTTGGCACTTGTTTGGCGATTTTGGCCCTAAGATGCCAGATTTCAGCCGAACTACAAGCCACTAAGCCTAACTCTGGCACATCTGTGGCGATTTTGGCCCAAAGGTGCCAGATGAGAGCCGAACTATCAAAAAGTGAAGCCTAACTTTGGCATTTGTTTGGCAATTTTGACCCAAAAATTCCAAATATCAGCCGAACTAGCGGGCAGTAAGCCTAACTCTGGCATTTGTTAGGCGATTTAGGCCCAAATATGCCAGATGACAGCCGAACTATCAGGCAGTGAAGCCTAAATTTGGGACTTGTTTGGCGAATTAGGGCCAAAATACCAGACTCTTGCCAAGGAAGGTCAGGTTTGGCTCTACTTTGGCTTTTTCGGGCTTTTTAATGCCCTAAACTGCCAGACAAGAACCAAAGTTTGGCCCAAAACTCGGAGCTACCTGGGTAGTGGCCTCAGAGGGGCAGCCGAACGTTGGCGGCGGCTGTAAATCTCACTGAAGTGTCGTTCTCAAGCTCTTCCCCGAACTTTGACCACCTCTGTATTTTGTCTAAACTTGACAATTTATGGATGCGAAATAAAATGAATGGAGTATCATCGGAACAAATGACACAAATATAATTGTTGAATTAACACGCCCAAACACAGGAGGGAGTCCCTTAGTAATAATAAGTATTCACTTGGGGAGCATCAAAAACTTAAAAAAAGGAAGGGAGGCGTAAACACAGACTGTGTTGCAAAAGTTCCTCTGACCCGGACCTTCGGCACAGACAAGAAAACGTGGTCCCGAAAACTAGTTCGTTTGCTGAAACGTTGCAGCCAGAAAGCGCGTTTTCGTGGTGCCAGACGCTCGCGCCGTCTCTCGCGCCCTTAGTAAAAACTAAGACGTTTGAAATATACCATATTCTAAATTGAGTGTATTTCAAGTACCGTACACAATTTTAACTACACGAAAAATATACCGAAAATATACACTTCTTTTTTTTTACTTAGTACTAAAATATCTGAAAATTGTTTAAAACTACTTTAGTTAAACTTCATTTAAAGTACTCTTCAGGCGTTTTGAAGTATGTTAATACTAAATTAGTAGGCAAAAAGTACCTTTCACATATATTTCTTAAGATATAATTTATTTCATGAAAATATGCTTCAAATCCATTGATTCCAGGCCCCCCAACGAATGCTTAACAGATGGCAAATATGGAATCCATGCTTATGAGCCTAACTGCTAGCACGAACAGGATTGCGACACAACTTTCCAGTATTCAAAAAAAAGCAAGAAGAATTTGAAAAAAACTAGACACCTTGATTAAGAGCAATGACCACTTAGAAAAACGTGTTGATGATTTTGAGAGATTGACCAAAAATCTACAAGCACAGATTGATGCTCTTGAAGACCGCAGTCGAAGGTGCAATCTGGTGTTTTACGGCATAGATGATACGAAGAGCAATGAGACATGGGAAGAATCGAAGAACCATATGCTGCAACTCTGCAACGATAAAACGGGCATCAACCCATTTCGATTCAAAGGGCCGATCGGATTGGTCAATATAGAGCGAATGGAAAAAGGCCAATTATTGTAAACTTTGTGTCGTGGAATGAAAAGGAAAGTATATAGCACTCGTGGTTCAAATTTAAAAATACCAACTACAGTGTCTCAGAGGAGTTTAGCAAAGAACTTCGCAATAAAAGACTATGTTATGGGATTTAAAAAAAAAAATAAAAAACGTTAAACAACGCTAACAAAGTCTTTCTGTCGTACGATAAGCTGATCATGAATAGGGAAGCGTATATCTGGGATACTGAACAAAAGAAGGCGGTACTCGTGCATGACAATAGACATGTAAGATCAGAAGAATGACATAGCCCTTTCGCTCATACAAGATCTGATAATGTTTCCATATATTCAAATACTCGCCTGACGGTTAAGTTGATAAACTGCCGCAGTCTTAAAGATAAAGTAGACGAGTTTTTCTGCTTAGTAGAGGCAATACAGGCATGCGTAGTTATGGGCACTGAGTCGTGGCTCGATGACTCTGTGCTTAATAGCGAAGTATTTCCTAAGGGCTTTGCAGTCTATCGTATGAACTTGTTCGAATACTGTCCACTATTTCTGATAGTTTTATTGTTGTAGGAAGGTACTTTAATCTTCCCAATATGAATTGGGCAGGCACTCCTTATACTTGTGATGACAGTTCCACCTTGTATAAATCTTTTAATGACCTCTTTATTTCAATTGCTCTTAACCAATTCGTACTCTCACCAACAAGAAAAAACTCTATTTTAGATCTGTTACTGACGAATAACTCTAGTATTATTTCAAATATCTCCATAATTCCTGGTATAAGTGATCACAGTGCACTTGTATGTGAATTACCATTGAATAAACTAAATAAGGTGTCAAAACCTGCACGCGAAGTAATGATGTACGGACAGGGTAGCTATGAAAGTATTTCGTTAGAGCTCTCGGCATATTTCCCTTACTTTTCAGATCTCAGTAAAAAGTGCGACGTTAAAGAATTATGGAAAACTTTTAAGCATAAAATTAAGGTGCTCGCTGATTCTCACATACCATCCAGGACTATTAGGGAAAATAATAAATATAAGCCATGGATAAATGCTACAATTCGAAAGCAAATAAAACGTAAACCTCGGGTTTAGAAAAAACACAGGACAAATCCGTCCGATATCTTAGAACAAAAACTTCAGGAGATAACTGCAAATCTTTAAAAAGATATCCAAGAAAGCAAACTAATTTTCTACGAGTGTTTTGAAAACAAATTAAGAAATGATCCTTCAGAATTCTGGAAATTCGTTAAGGTAAATAAAAAAAAGACACTTCAATTCCTGGTTTATTGAATTATTGAAGGATGGCAACTTAGTGAACAGTGATATTGAAAAAGCGGAATGTGTTAACACATACTTTAAATCAGCTTTTTTTTTCACCTCGCGCTCTTGGAAGTACTCCTTCTCTCTGATAGAATAGCAAAAACTGTTACGCCAGAAGTGATAATAGGAATGGACGGGATTACAGCACTTCTAAGAGACCTAGATACTTCAAAGGCATATGAACCAGATGAGCTCTCGCCGGAAATATTTAACAATTGTAGAGAGGAAATTACAAGATACCTACATATAATTTTTAGCAATTCACTCACTGGCATAATTCCCGACGATTGGACAAAGGCAAACGTATCTCCAATTTTAGAGCGCAGCTCTTAGGCGCCCGTTTCCGGCTTGACGGCGTCGGCGTCGCCGTCGCCGTCGGCGTAACCGCGCGGTGCATGTTGGGACATGCACCGCGCGAGCCCCCCCCCCCCCCCCGAGGTCACGTGACCTCCCCCTTCGAGGGCACGTGACCCCCCCTCCCCCCCCCCCGAGGTCACGTGAACCCCCCCCCCGGAGGAGATTGAAGGATGAGGGCAGGAGAAAGAGGAGAATGAGGAGGGGTATACGCTCCCCTGAGTACCCTTTCTCCTCCTCCTCCACAAGAGCTGCGCTCCAATTCGGCGTTACAGGGAGTTGTAAACGGCTTTCATTTTTTAAGTCAGGGTCAAGAAATCTTGTTGAAAACTACCGCCCGGTGTCTCTGACATGTGTTGCGTGAAAACTCTTAGAGCATATTGTCACGAATGACAAGTGATGAGGCGGCAAATAACTGAGTAAACTAAACGTTTAATCGGGCGAACTTGTGCCCAAAATAAAGAAAGAAACAAAAGATAACAGTAGAGCGTCGCGGGCGTCGAGGTCGGCGAAAGAGCAGAGTCGAACGCTGGGGCGAAACTGACCCCAGCTTGCCACGCGGAGCCGCTTTTGTACACGCGTGGGCTTCTGGAGCATTCGGCGTAGAAGGTCCGGTGCCTAGAACATTCTAACCTCGAATCAGCAAGACGGTTCTCGAATTTACCAGAACGTCAGATTACAGTGTCAACAAAAAATGTGTAGACGCGGCAAGGAATCGAACCCTGGCTTTTCGCATGGGAGACGAGCGCGATAACCGTTCGGCCACGCGCGCGCTGCCTACTTGGCAAGTTGCGCGCGCGGCAATATATATATATAGCTCCATATTTAACTTTCAAAGTACCAGTAATTTTTTTCTCTCTCCTAACATGGTTTTCCGTCGTGGTTATTTGTGTGTAACTCAGCTAGCTGAATTTACACATTAACTTTCAAACGCCATCGACAACAAAAAAACGAGTAGATGGGAATTCTTGGATTTCTGTAAAGCGTTTGACACGGTGCCACATCATTTGTTATTGAATCGACTTACATTATGAGGAATTAATGAAAATATTATAAATTGGACTGCTGTATACTTATCTGAGCGAGAACAAAGTGTTGTACTAAAATGGTCAAAAATCTCCACCTGTACTTGTAACCTAGGGGGTGCCACAGGGAAGTGTACTGGGACTCTTGTTATTTCTTATTTTTATTAACAAAATTTGCGAGGGAATACAGTCAAATATCAAGTTAGTTGCGCTTGATAGTGTATTATACAGAGTTATAGAAAATGACGCAGACGTCTGTATGATGCAAAAATATTTAGAAATGTCAGAACGCTTGTGCGATCATTGGGAAATGGTCTTGAATATAAAAAAGTTCAAATACATGTGTTTTACTCGATCTATTGTTAGCACGACTACATATAAGATTAAAAAAATTATGAGCTTGAGCGGGTAGATAAACGTAGGTATTTGGGAGTTAATTTTTCGGATAATCTAAAATGGAATGACCACATAGATAATATTGTAGCAAAGGCAAGCAAGATGTTATTTTTTATTCGGAGGAATTTTAAGAATACATCTCGTAGCGTAAGACAAACATTATATTTTTCTTTTATCAGACCAATTATGGAGTGCCTTTGTTATCTGGGATCCGCCTCAGTATTACCTCGCGAATAAATTAGAGCGAATTCAAAATCAGGCATTAAGGTTTGTCACAGGCGATTATAGTTCGTACTCGAGCTGTACAGAAATGAAGAACAGACTGGGTTGGGACCTTCTTAGACTTCGGAGAACGTGTTTGCGGTTAAAATTCTTTCACAATATATATCAGGGGGAAACATGCATTGAAAATGGTCTTTACATTCTCGAACCACACCATGTATCTTCAAGGCGGAATCATTCTAAGACGGCGGCAGAGTATCGTTATTGTACTGACTGTTTTTGTTATTTATTATTGTTCAAACCGCCCGGGAGTGGAACGCCCTTCCGGAAGAACTGATAGCTGTCATCAATAATGACGTCTTGTATGACAGACAGCAGAGAAGCCTGCTCGAGTGAAACTGTAGTACTGATTGATTGTCGATTGCGTTACTGAAAATGTCATTTGAATACGTTTTTCTTTTGTTCCCCCCTGCATAATGCCTAACGACGCAGCAGGTATTTGTGTAAATAAATAAATAAATAAAAACCCTAGTAAAAATGCAGCGATACACATATGTGCAGAAAACTGTTAAAATACATGGAAATCGTAAATACTGATGTGTTATACTCTAAATATCTTTTGACTGCAATACTTTGGTAGTTTTACTTAAACTACCAAAGTATTGAAGAGCTCGCCTATCAGAAGTTCACTTGAAGCAGATGTGGCGTACACTGAAGTGCCTAAATACAACATTTGATTAGTTTGTCAATCGAGTTGTGCAGCATCGCACTGATAAGTCAGCCCAGTTTATGCTATTGTTTTCTTTCGTCTATCAAGAACACATTTGATGAGTTTCTTGTACACCAATCAAAAACGGGATTCGGGAACTACAACTACACTTGCTGATGCTGCAAAGCTTCAGCAAGTGCTGTGAGCAGATATGTTTGGCGTGGGAGTGTTAGCACAATGTTAGTTCACTGAATGTGAATACTCACCATTGTACGTGATGTGAGTAGTGACTTTGTTATAGTGACGTTAATCACCATATTAAACACTCAACTAGTAAAGAAAAGCAAAATAACTATTTTAAAGTGAAGCAATAACATTTCTTCTAGGAGCCGTTTTTGTGGACATTGTTTTAGTGACTGCGCCGAATAACTATTAGCTGTACCAATGCTTTTAGTAAGAGATATCGTCCACAACTGCAAAACACTGTTTTCCCTTTGACAGACTGCCGAGTAGAAGATCGAATACTTGGAACCTTGATAAGTGACGAGGGGGTCACCGGTTAAATGATGACCTTCAATACATAGGCTATATAAGGCTCTAGAGCAGTCAACGGGACTGTGATTCAGCTGTTCATTGCGTCATGGTGTTTGTGTTAATGTTCGTTTCTAATATGTAGTTGTGGGATGTATTTAGTAGTGCCTTCAAATACCACAAGGACACCATTTACTAACAATATCCCCCCAAAAAAAATAAAAACAAAAATTATGTAGCCGCGGTTTTTAATACACAAATGACATATTAAGGGGGAAGGAATTATATTTTGTGTATGTCTAGTATATTTTCTGAGTAATATTTATGATATATTTTCAATACCGTACACGCGTTTTTCGAGTGTAGACAAAATATTACAGTATGAATACAAAATTAATATGCATATTCAATATATTTCACCTGTGTTTCAAGATCAGCCCCTTTTTGCTAAGGGCGACGCCGCACCAATCAAGATTAATTAGTGTTTCTTGAATACATGACTTGCACATGAGCGCGAATCTCCTGCAGCATGCATTTTACGCAACCGGATTTGATTTTCTCAGCAAGAACAAATCGTAATGAGCTCCAGCATATAGTGCGATGAGGTCACATGCAAACCATGTTAAAAATTTCAGTTTTCTGGTTAAATGCAATGTTCTCAACACTAGCAAAAGTGGATGCCCCAGTTATAAAGTTGTGCAGTAAATATAGCAGTCTCGCGATGATATGCGCCAGCCTAATAAAATGGTAGAGCGCGCATAACTGATAAAACAAAGGGCTGTAAAGTTAGGGCCCAAAAGAAGTGCACGCAAAAAACGAATATAGCATTAGCCTACCGAGACAGTATTTTGTGAAGTTTGGATCTCGTGCAAGGCGGATATCCAAATGTAATTTATATTTGAAATATATTGTCTGTCCTTTGCGCTATTTATGTGTAATTGCGAATATAATTGCATGTATCTCAGTGTATTTACTTTTGCAGTTAATCATTGTGTATGGAATTATTTAGAAGAATATTGTTTATATTTTCTCTTTTTTGCACATTACGTGTATTTGTCTTTAGATTGATTATGTGAGCAAACACTCCTTTTTCGCATGCTCTGCGATCCGGTGTTTCATACTGCCAATCAGCAAACAAAGAAGCACTCTTCCGCAGACTCAACAGCTGGCGTTTTTGAGTATCGTCCTCCCATGTTGGCATCAAGCGGTTATGTGAACTTACAGTCAAAAGTATCTATGACAATAAAAATATATTACATTACTGGCTGAAGATTTATTTACATGAATATAGGGCCAAACAACTTAAAGATATACCTCATAAGAAAATTCATTCCCACAATATCTTAAATATGCGCTGCAAAGTGTTTCCGGCGTTTTTATCCTCGATATGCACGTGTATAAGTGATTTGGGAGAGCCTCAAACAATTTATTAAGGTGGTTTTTATAACTATCTGTTCCTGACACATATTTATCTTCTCAAACATACAAAATATGTTATTGCATCTTTTAGGTGATGAACAAGAATGTCATGTTTTTGTGAGCAGGACAAAAACAAAGTACACAGGGGTGCGTGGCGAAACTGTGAAGATTGTGCACGCAGACCGCCAGAAAGTTACCAATTAAATAGCTGCAATATCGAGTAGAGTAAGAAATACCTCACTGTTCTTTTTAACAACAAATCACCACTTAGCAATTTTTATGCTTATTTGCAATTTAAAATGTCCGTCATTTTGTCAAGAACGGGCCTCAAAAGCAGAGTCATGCCGAAAATATCCGCCTGTGTACGCGCTAGTTTAGGCTATAATCAACCTGAGTACGAAGGTGCGTAAGATTAGAGTGAACACTTTTGATTGCTTTTTTCTGGATGTCTATTCGCCTGCATCTCAGGAGCTGAGTGTAAACGATGTTTTTGTCAGGAAAACAAGCGTTGTAATTGCTGCTCAGTGTTTCTAGGAAACGTAGACTGCAAAGGCTTGCCCTAAAACTTTCGTGATATTTTGAAAATATCATTCCTTTTTGCTCAGTTGCGTCGTCATCATTGTATATTGTGAAACGTCTTTCGAAAACTATATTTCACGATATAAATGACGAGGAGGTGCCCATTCTATGATTTTATGCACTAGTAATTTCGTAAGTTCAAAAGCACAACTAGGTTTTAGTTTTTAAATCTGCCACGCAAAGTTGTACCAATCACGCGGAATTTAAGCGACTTACCAGACTGATAAGCTTTGGATTCAGGTAAAATATATGCGACTGACTTAAACAAATAGGTGTTGAGTCGTACGAACATGACGTTTGGTATTTTAATCTAGCTTTTCTTTTACTGTTTCGTTGAAATTAAACAATCGAAATATTCGAGTGGGCCTGGCAGCAACAGTTCCATCAAGATGCCAAGGTTTTTCGTCGTCTCGTTTCAGCTTCTGCTTACTTTCCTGGTCCCGTCATGGCCTACGCCAACCGGCGACGGGAACACTATCATCGGCTGCAACATTACATCGTCTACTTCCGTGGAATCTGCTGGAAAAACGTGCTCGTCATCAGAAGCCTACTCTTTGCGGGTTGTGGCAAGAAACGTGTCCACTGCGGCGCCGTTTCCTATGGTGCCGTTACGAATCAGCCTATATACTTCTACTATCACTGCGACTTCAGCGTCACCGAGAAGAAAAGTGCCTGCTTCCGTCAACTTTGTCAGTGGGCCTGGCAGCAACTGTTGCATCAAGATGCCTAAGTCTTTCGTCGTCTCGTTTCAGGTTGGTCAATTTGAATATCTTGAATTAAAAGCCAATGACTTCTGTTGTTTTGTGCTGCCGGGCCCAAATGAATGTATAGACCTGTACGAAATTGCCTGTGCATCGTTTTCTGCTTATGTCGACACTGTTAGATTCAGGGTGCTCCGTACTGTACTGCAGCTGGTGTGTATAAAAAGCACTTCTAGATGCGAAATCCCATAAATTTAATAATTCGTTACCCTCCTTGTTAAATAACCGGCGTCAATTTTGGAAGGTTATTAATCACTATTTTTCTTCCAATATAACGCTTAAGAATGCTGATGGAGATGAATTATTCAATAATCAGTGTACTTTCGTTTTAAATGAAGTGTTTACTAAATCTTTCTCTATTCCAGTTAGTTCTGTTTTCCTTGTATTTACCGCCTGTGATATTTGCCTATGAATCCTGTTGTTGTATATAGCGCAGGAATTGGTAAGGTTATTGATAACCTAAAAATGTCTTCTATGGTAGGTACTGATAACATTAACACACAATTTTGAAAAACACTAAAATGTATTCTAGCATTATACTGTCCAAGATTTTTTCTCAGTCACTTCAACATGGTGTCTTGCCACTGCATTGGAAGGTGGGGAAGGTGGTTCCTGTACAGGAAGGTGGCGATAAACAAAATTCATCTAACTACCGTCCCATTTCCATAACGAGTATACCAATGCAAAATCCTTAAACACGTAATTTACTTTTAACTTGCAAAGTTCTGGATTTGAACTCCGTCCTTTAGACATGTTTTTCTAAAGCTTTACTCATGCGAAACCCAACTTCTTACCTTTACTCATAATCTCCATGCCACACTTGACCAGGGTTCCAGGAGTGACTGCATATTCCTTGATTTTTCCAAAGCTTTTGACAAAGTTCCTCACGCCCTCCTTCTCCATAAACTTAGTAGCCTTAACATCTTCCCATACATGCTCGCTTGGATAGACGCCTTTCTGACTAACCGTCTTCAGTTCGTCCACGCCAACGGAACTAATTCTCCATACTCGCCTGTCAACTCCGGTTTCCCACAAGGGTCTGTACTTGGTCCACTACTATTTCCTATTTATATTAATCTCCCTACCCATGTCTCCTCTTCTATTAGCCTTTACGCTGACGACTGGGTTATTTACGAAGAAATCCTTAACGACTCCGTCATCTCTGCTCTTCAGACCGATATTAACAATGTAACCCTATGGTGCAACGACTGGCTTTTGGAACTTAACATCTCTAAATGTAAATCCACGTGTGTCTCTCGTCAAATTAACATTTGTCCTTCCTACTCCATCAATAACTCTAGCCTCCTTCCTGTGCCCTTTTATAAATAACTCGGCGTTCACATTTCAAATGATCTGTCCTGGAATATTCAAGTCGACTATGTCACGAAAAACGTTAATCAATAATTAGGATACATGAAAAGAAATTTTTTCCTTGCCCCTTTTTCATTAAAGCTTCTAATTTATAAAATCTTAATTCGCCCTAAACTTGGATATGCCGCCTCAATCTGGAACCCTGGTATCACCCTTGCATCTGCCGTAGAATTCATTCAAAACCGCTCCGCCCGTTTTATACTTTCTAACTCTCATCGCACAGCTAGCACCACTTTAAGGAAAGCATTACTATCCTTGCCCACTCTTTCTCTTCGTCGAAAGATATCCCGTCTATGCTTGTTCCATAAGATATATCACTCTAACCGTACTCTCCGCCAAGCACTATTTTCTGAACCATTTTACGTATCATCACACACCGATCATCAATTAAAAGTTGGTATCCCGCATTGCAGCACATCTACCTTTAATGCCTCGTTTTTGCCTCAAACCTCGATTGACTGGAACCGCCTTCCCGCAGCCATTGTCGCAATCACTGTCTCAGATAAATTTACAATTGCCATTACTAACCTGTTACATGATGTTTAGTAGTTTAGTAGTAATTTTTTGTATTTTTTGCCTTTCCATTTGTTAGAATATTCGGTCCAATTAAATAATCATTTCTAGTGCGATTCCTTTTAACTGTTTATTCAGATTCAAATTTAAAAGGTTACACTGATTAGATAAGGGAATACATGAGAATGAGCCGTCCGCAAAGCGGTGCGTCGGGCTCGCCGTCTCGGAAGGAATGCTCTTCTCCAGGGGCGAGGGCGATCGCCTCCGAAGCTCTTGCTTGCAGGCCCGCGCGCGCGGCTCGGGACCCGTCTTGGGGCTCGGAGATCCTCCTGGCACCGTATAGCAACTTCTGTCTGGGAGCAGCCGGGGTCGGAGGCCAACTACGAGCTTTCGGTTTGTTTTCCGATTTAAATCTCCTGATGGCTAACACTCGGCCTTCCTACTGCACAACCGCCCCCGGTTGGAATCTTGTCGGAATATGTCCCCGAAATGAGCCTCAGAACCTCAAGTAGCATTTTGCGTCTCTTCTTCGCATTCCGAGCCCGGCGACTGGTCGTCGTCGAGAGATCGAAACGCTTCATCTTGTTAACAGCTGCTATTCCGTTGTAGAAGCACTGTGAGCGTTGAGTCTCGGGAAGGTCCTGCACTTTATACCTGTCGTGGGGCAGCTTCTCCGCAACAATGTATGGGCCTCTATATTTTGGACGCAGTTTCCGTGACTCTCCCGTTGCGACTGGCTCTCGCTCAAGCAACGCCATATCTCCTCGTTTGTAGCTAGGCGCTGCTTCTCTTTTCTTGTTGTAATGTTTTCTCTGCTTTTCTTGGTCTTGGCGTATGTTCTCTATTGCCTTTTCCCGGAGCTTGTGTACAGTAGCGTCGAGCTCGTGTGCGAGCGCGCTGTCGACTTCATCGCCTGTCACGTTTCGGGGGCAAAAGTTGAAAAGCAGACTGAAGGGCGTCGCTTTGGTCGCTCGGCTCACCGTGTTGTTGATACCCCACTGGACCTGAGTTAGGGTTTCGTCCCAGTCCTTTCCATCACTCCGTTTTGAGGGGCTGGCAAGGGCGGGTGTTATCATTCTGTTATATCACTCGACCTGCCCGTTAGCTCGGGGCGTGTCGGTTGCATTGTTCACGTGGATGACGTTGACAAACTTGCAGTACTGTACGAACTGTCGGCTGGTGTTTATGTGTTTATACCTCCATGTTAGTGGCGCTACATTTTTCCTTAGTCTCGAAGCACGGTCAACTCGTGGAAAACTCGGAGCAAGAATTTGTAGATGCGTTCCAAGGAGGGCATTAATTTTCTTAAAGTACAGGGAAACAGGGGTCGTCGATGTGTATTTATCTGGGTTTCGCAGCTATTGCTAAATTACCCAGGAATTAAGGAGAACGCAGGGATTGGTGTTCCATGCGCTGCACGTGCTGGCCTCAGCAGTATACTTTTCTAAAGCAATTGCCTAAAACAAATTGCATCTTGCACGCGCGTTCGTCAACGCTTTATTTTGGTTCTTTAGTTCAAATTTTTTACGCGGAAGGCGTGCGCGTGTGGCGCGTGGAACACCAATCCCTGCATTCTCCTTGAGTCTTGGGTAATTTAGCAATAGGTCTATTAACGGAAGTTTCCGGGGCGAACAGCCCTGCTTTACAATAGGCACATCTATGTATTCTCTAGTCTTGTGCATGCCCGCCATCGTCTGTCCTTCGATTTGGAACCCTGACGCGAACTCGGGGCGAGCTGAAGCGACGACAAAAATGGTGTTTTTAACGTTATTATGATAAACTGTAACTAAAGTTGACTACTCGTTACTCCGACTAAAGTAACTGAAATGCTTTACAGTTCCGCGTCCGCAAAAGAGCCCCGAATCGACCATTTTTATCGA
>JABSTQ010001708.1:0-26199 GCA_013358835.2 Ixodes persulcatus | reverse complement strand
GGCCCTAAGGAGCTTCGCCCGTAAAATCGCTTGCTTTCGTATGTAACACTCATCTTAAGCTGCAGCAGGTACGTAGCCGGGGGGGGGGGGGGCATAAGGCTTAAGCCCCCCCCCACCCCCCCCCAAATTTCTATTTTGCTGGGACCTCCTCTCGCCTCTCCCCCTCATACAGAAATTTGTCATAGGCAGGCCCCCCAGAAACAAAATCCTGGCTACGTGCCTGCGCTGCAGTGAAAGAAATTTATGGTGGTCAGCGTGCTGAACGACAAAAACGACCTTCTTTCGTCCGCCACTTTGCCTGACCAGCGCACCCCCTATAGTTCGCTGGAGTCGCGAATAACTGAGCTGCTCGGTGAGGGCGGCCCCCGCTATGGCCTTGCGCATCGGAGGTAGTTCCTAGAGTAAGTTGTAAGCAGGAACGACGTCAAGAGCTCCAAGTGCTGGTACCGCAGAAAAAGTAGCTCCTACCTAAGCGCTGCTCCTGCTTGCACCGGAACCTCTCGTCCTTGTGGTCCAACCATGATAGAAGTAGCGGTAGTGTCTTGAAACCAGTTTGAAACGATCTTGCTCACCATGGCGTGTGCAGTATTGTTCCCTCTGCTCTAGAATGGCGAGGCCCAGAACTCTCAGTGCTTTCTTGCATCCTGTAACTTCTTGCAGAGCATTAAAGACAGTGGTTAAGATCTTCATGCTCATCAGAAAGGCCTCCGCATGCGAAACACAGGCCAGATAATGTGATTACAAAGTTGTTTAACTTTGAGATGTGACACAACATGGTGCCATCTTAGCGTAGGACTTGATGTGCATTAGCATGAATGTTGGCACATCGGCTTAGTTCTGAGAATAATTAAAGTCGACGCACTCAAGTCACATTTATGTAAATGTGGCAAACCTGGACGAGATAAACAGGAATTGAAGGTAACAATACTAGGCAGGAGACTGAGGGAGAGGGGGAAATGAGACAGCGTGGGGACATCAGAATGCCGAGCTTTGGTTGGAATGATTGGTGAGTAGATCTAAACCTAGCTGCCTCTGTCTTCATTGCACTCGTCAAACAAGTTAGAACGCGGAACACCAGCATCTGGCGTTTTGCTCTTGCATCAGCATGTGTTCGACACATGTAGTGCAGACCAAGGCACCTGGCGTTAGGTCCACCCACTAATCATTCCAACCAGAGCTCAGCGTCCTGACGTCCTCGTACACTCTTGTCTCTTCCTCTCTCTCAGTTGCTTGGCGAATTTGACATACTGAAACCCGTGACAGGTAAAGGACAGACACAACTTCGCTATTCGGCAAATCGCCCAAGGCCACAAGTATAGACGTTTCCACTGTTTACAAAAATCACAGTCCACACGTGTTAAATCACAGTCCAGAACGCGCACGTTCGTCGCTTCGGAAAGCGAGCAAATCACGCGCCATACGCACGAACAGTGAAAATGGAACCTGCCAAGTGCCCTTTTTTGGAAAGGTCTATAGACATTTCCAAAAATGAGCTTGTGGCCGGTGCCATTTTGAGCGTTCGTGCGTATGGCGCGTGCTTTGCTCGCTTTCCGAAGCGACGAACACGCACGTGCTGGGCTGTGAAGATCGCACGCTGGACTGTGATTTTGTAAACATTGGAAAGGTCTATACTATACTTCGTCTCACCTTAGTATGGACTATTGTTAGCCGCGCGTGCTAAAAGCGCGATCTAGTCGCTTTGAATGAAGTCACGGCGGCTGCACGAGCGCTCGTGCAGCAAGTGCTCTAGTCAAGGCAGTCAAGGCTGGCCGCACGCGCTAGCTCAGCCTTCGCGGTTAGTCCATGCTAGGGTGAGACGAAGTATAGTAGCCCCTTCTCTTGGCAAATAGGTACGCGCTCGCCGGACGAATTCTTGTGCCGCTGGTAAATCTGGGCCGGCTTGATAGAACAGCGTCTCAGCTGAGACTGGGTGAAAGAAAGCACTGCAATAGACCCGTTTCTCTCGGGCAGGGGGCGCGAGCGCGTCCGCACGACGCGACCATGTTATGCTGGCAGCACTATCCAGGCGGCGCTGTAACGTTCGATTTTGCACGTGCCACGTTCGAATGCAAGCGTCTGTCAGCATCTGTAGACGCGCGATAACAAAATGTCTAAAAAAGAAAAACTAAAATAAAAAAAAAAAGAATTATGCAGCTTCCGGCCTCAGCGTTCCATTAAACATTCCTTTCAGCTTTACTATTTTATTGCTTTCTTTTATAGCTTCCGTGAGCTCGTATGTTTCACTTTACGTGATAGCGAAGCCGAAGCTTGCAAAAGCGCGTTCGTCTGAATGACGCTTGCACTGCACGAGCGCGCGTGCTTGGCAGGGACACTGAAAGCTCCGAGCTCGCTCTTGTAGGCTCTGCTACGCTGGCACTTATAATGGAACGGAGTATAAAAAAACTGTAGTGGGGAAGCGTATAGACGCACGTTCGAAACGCGAGCCAAACATTCTATTTTCCTCGCCTGGAGCGCTGCTCAAAACTTGAGAGCAGAGCCGTATATTGAGAGAGTTTGGCCATTCATTGGTATCAAATGGGGCGAAAATCTATTGGCCGGAAAGTTGATTGACAGGCCGCTCGTGACCAATCACAAGCCGCAAAACCTCCCCTAGCGGCGGTCGTGAGCCTCACAAGTAAAGCAGGGTTCGGTAATTTCATTTTAGCGTCGCTAGAGTTAAAAAAGTTAACGCCTGGTGACTGAAAACTTGGTGCATGTGAGCTTTTCGTCATAGCCTTCTTTAATGGTAGAATAAACGAATGTGCACCAGAGCCGTATGTTCTCTGGATCGAGCACGCGGACACGTGCGTTTAAATAACGTAAAAAAACGTTTGTGTAGCCGCGGGAGTTGCGGTCTTGTTTGAAAAATGGGTAGTTGTTGTGCGTTGAAGTGCCGGAACAGAGCTTCCAGGGGAATTCGCTTGTTCAAGCTGCCGAAATCCCCGAGGAGACGGAAACTGGCTTTTAAGAATCAAGCGTGGCGCGGGGTGGAAACCTCCCGACAGGACGTACCTTTGCGAGGTGAGGTATTGTTCATTGTTAATATTGTGACGCGAGCACGGTGGACGTGAGTGCACTGTGACAAAACCGTGTATTTCGTGATCTATTCCCTATTGCCGTGGAAGCGTCCTGCGCGCTTTCGCTTCACTGCAGAAAGACGAGTGGTTCAGGCCTGTGGCGTCATGCGATGATGGATTTGTAAGATCGCGTATTTTGAAAGCGTGAGCCTCTCGTCAGCGGAATAACTATACTGTGACTTGAGCGGTTGAATACACAGTTTTGACGTCTACCAAAACGTTATTCGCTGCAGGACCACTTCGAGCCCTCCCAGTTCCAGACGAGGTGCTCTGACGGCTGGAGGAGACTGAAAGCCACAGCTGTTCCAAGCTTGTTTTTACATTCTGAAAGTCAAGTGAGTGCGTGTAACGAGGATAAGTGAGATTTTTGTTCCTTTGGTATTTACCTAGATTATAAGAGTGAATTAGAAGCAATAATTTATCTTGTGTCAAGATGTTTTTACTGATATGATTTGAAAGAGGCACAGGTGACCTGTAATATTGTGGACCTGGTATGCTGTTGACATCTCTGTTCCATGCCAGAGACCTTTTTTTAATTCGGAGTGGTCCTTGTGCAAGAGTGCATGAGACACCATCAGTCAGTGTTGCAGCCTGACACAGCACGAAACCCCGCCTCATGGAAATGTAAGTCAAAATCCAGTAACTCATTCTGTTGCTTTTGTTAAGTTAATGCATGAGGCATTCGTCACTCTCAGCTGCCTTGTAATGCAATGACAGCCTCACCAGCTAGGTATCTGTCATGGTTCTTGCATGGCTTGGAGTGATCTCGTGAGGTAGGCAACACCCAATGGACCATTTGCAGAATTAGTGGTTTCAGAGTACATGGCTGGAAGACGAGAGTCGCCTGGCCGCAGGCTCGTCCACTGCGTCCTGCTGGCTTATTGTGTCACAGTGACCTATAGCATCCTCGATCATCCGCACCGGTGCACTGAGGTGCGCCCCGTCGTCTTTGATCAAGTGCACCGGTGCGCACCGGACGTCCTCGATCAACGGAGTGCACCCTCCCGGTGCAGCTTTTCGTTGCCCCAACGGGCACCGAGAAAATCGACGGTGCACCGGGGTGCAGTCCCATCAGGCATTGCGGCCAGGAGCGGGAATCGAGGAGATGGCGGGAATAGCAGACGCGCAGTCTATTGAGGTGGCAACCTTGCGAAAACGAACACACCTCGCATCTGCACTCAATGAATTCCTCAGCTTTTCTGAGAACGAGACGACGAGCTTCTTATCATTGCCGCGGTTACCGGCGATTGCTGCGATGGCAAGGAGCGCCCGAAAGGTATGAACTTCGTGGAAAGCGTTGCAAGGTGCTTCGATGACACCGAGGTACGGCCATTATGTGGGTTCTCTTTCTCGAACCAACAATGATGGGCAGCATATACCTGTGGAATTGTCACCCGCTTCGTGACCCCATCGACAATCACGTCCACGATGTTCATTCGTGTGGGACCGCCAAATCCGCGAGTAAAAAAACAGGAGAAATTGACAGCAGACGGGCACCGCGTGTGAACCTACGCAAGAAAAAACGAACAAAATCTGAGGTGACGCTTGGTGGAGCTCGCCGCGGTGCACCTGCCGTGGCGCAGTTTGTCTTCGATGTCGCACAGACTTCGTGCTGCACGACCGAGGAGCGCTGTGCACTGTCCAGGTTTCAGGGCGATTCCGGTGCAAGTTGATCGAAGATGCTACTAAATAGAGCTCCCCCAAAACCACTTTTGTCCCCCTTGAGGATTATCTTTCACCCCGAGGTAAATACAAAGAAGCCTTCGTCCCTCTCCGCTCGGCCAGCACGAAGAGAGAAAGGGCGACAAATCCATTTATTCTCGAACCCATATTTCTGCAAAACGTGGATTCTCGTACCGTGTTTGCAGCAACCAGCGGCCAGGACCTCTGGAGCGGCCCTGCAGGGCGGCCTGCTGACTCAGCCGCTCCCCACCACCAGCGGGGCGTGCTTCGTAAGCATCTTCCAGGGTCCTGCATACCCCCATGTAGCAATACCACCGAACTCTTTGCTGAAGGTGACCAGTGACAACCAGCGCGGCCAGGCCAGCGCAGCTGCCCGTGGCACCTTGGTGTCGGCAGCCTCCACCAGCTGGGTATATGTCATGGTTCTTGCACGGCTTGGAGTGATCTCGTGAGGTGGGCAACACCCAATTCTCGTACCGTGTTTGCAGCAACCAGCGGCCGGGAGCTCTGAGCAAACCCTCCAGCCTCTTTCTCCATCACCCGTTCCACCTAGGCTCACTGAAGATGTCTTTCTTCAGATGAGCCAGAAGATCAAGCAGCTGGATGACGAGAATCGTTGCTTGGTGAGGCAGGCTGCCTTACAAAAGACAAGAGAAGCGACATTCCAGTCTCACCTGCACAAGATCTTCACTGCGGACCAACTGGCAGCGCTATCGAGATCCAGCAACAGGGGGTCCAAGTGGTCTAATGAGACGGTGAAAGAGTCGTTGCAGATGCGATTCGTGTGTGGCAGCACGGGCTACGACTTGCTACTGGAGGGGGACTTCCCATTGCCGTCGTCTGGAACACTGCGGCGGCGACTTGAAGGCAAGTTTGTTGTTAGGCTACTCAAGTGCTTCAAAGCTCCCTGTTGATTATTTGCAGATATAATATCCTTGTTAGTAACTGTAGTGTTCTTGTATTTTACACAATCTTTTTTAAAATGATGAGTTGGTGTCATGGTTCCTTTTTCACTTAGTTGCAGTGTGTATGAAGGGGTAGATCATTCATATTGTGTTGGAATGATTCTCTCATCGCAGGCATACTAGACTAGTTTGACCTCAGTATCTTGCACGCATCGAGATGGGAATTCAAGTTTAGAGGGGGAGTGTTTTCTTCACTCCCAATTTTTGTAACCTTGCTGATGCAACCATGGAGGTAATTATGCTGACGGTGTCTAGGAGAGCACCCTGTGGTGATGATAGTCGAATGAGGCTCATGGATTCCATACGAGCACTGCATGAACACTTGACTTGGGCTCGTGACAGTAAGTGCCTCGGCAAACATTTGGGCAGTAGCTCATGACTAATCTCTGCACACGAATGGCCAAAATTAAACATTGTTTACAGCTCAGCACATGTTGCCATCCCCAGCCTATGGCTATACATAGTTCTCACGTGACATCATTCTTGTCGCCATTCCCAGGTACTAAGCGTCCCATTAATGCAGTGGAAGGTAGGTTTTCACGCGCCTCCGCGAGCGTCTCATATCGTGCTCTTTATTCTGTAGAAGGCTGGCCGCACGTGCAAAGGACGCCATTACTGGGTACTGGGTGACGTCAGTGCAAGCTATGTATGGTGAACATTGGCAGCAGACCACGTGGCCACTTGTTCTGGCTACAAATTGAGGGGGTAAAGAATGCTCATTTTAGTCTTTCCTGCGACTACCACTGTGTCAAGAGAACAATTGTGTGTTTCATAGGTTATGAAAATCAAAAATTATATTTATGCAGAATTTATTACAAGCAGAAATGTGGTTGCACGGCCCTTTCAAGTTACACTGAACTTTTGTAGATAGTCTAGTTGAAAATTCAAATGCTGTGAGCACAATTGTGCTTCTGTATATCGTAACGACTCTTCTCCATTTTCACTTTCTGAATTAAGGGGGCCGATTATTTTTGCATTGGCATGTTTTTCTGTGTGAAATCAGGATCATTGTGTAGATAGAATAAAACTTCATTTTGAGCTTGAATCTTTGTCAGTGATGAATATTGTGTAGATAGAATAAAACTTCATTTTGAGCTTGAATCTTTGTCAGTGATGAAAACTCATAATAGAGAGCATAATTCCATTAAAAAGACTGTAAGTTATTTACCACTAACTATTTTGAAAAAGATATTTTCAGGGCTTGCTTCGGAAGTCATAAGTGTGTATCTAAACCAATGTTTGTGCTTGGGGCAAACTGAAAAAGTTGGTGCCTGTTTAGCCGACAGCGGAAAAAGTTTTCCTCCAACAGAACCCTATGCGCAGGCGTTACGATTTCTGAGAATCCACTTTGAGATCCCAAGATTCCAGCACGAGTGACAGTAATAATTTGAATAAACTGCACTTTTCTTCTATTCTAGGCATCCGTTTCGAGCCTGGGGTGCTGGGGGAAGTATTTCAGCTTCTCGAGAAAAAAGTGGCGCACCTCAAGTCGCAGGAGCGCAAATGCGTACTGTTTGTTGATGAGATGGCCATTGTACCAAAGTTCGAGTACGACCCCAGCACCAGCTCCATACGGGGTCACGTGAAAATGCGTGTGCCAGGAGCACCGCCCGCCAAGCGACCGTCCGCCGAGCACGCCGAACCACCATCTGCTGAGCCACCTCCTGCCGAGCCACCAGCCGCCGAGCCACCAGCCGCCACCCATGCTCTGGTGTACATGGTTGCTGGGGTGTCTTCTAGGTGGAAGCAAGTCGCGTGCTACCAGTACACCGGTAACTCCCATGCTCTTTATTCATTTATATCTCTCAGTGTAGAAATAATGTAATATTTACCACACGATACTCTTACTTTTGCTCTCTCTCTCTTTGCTTATGACAATGATGGTGCTAAGTCGTATGAGGGAAACATTATGAACATGGAAGTGCAGGCTCAACAGACAGGTGTTGAAACTCTTCAGAACACTACGAAGGAATGGTGACAGGAGGTTTTTATGGCATGGGCCCTATTGATCTAACCCACTTTTTTTGGAACGAAAAAATCACTTTCTTATCGGATCACACTGGGATTTATACAGAGGTGCGGCGAAGTGGTGGATGTTGGTTAAAATACCAATGGATGAACTTACCACAGGAAAAAACAGCTGTTTCTGGCAGGGTGCTCGCCTGCTTGGGGATGCTGTAAACAGATAGCATGGCCTGGCACACGAAAAGGTGTGGCATGGCACCTCGACTGATCAGGTCCCATACCACAAATACCACGAAACCTTGGCGCATCCTTGACACTTCTAGCATCTGTTGGCAGCACCTACAAGTAGGCAAGCGCTGTCTGCTGATGGCCGTCGTAAATTGCAAAATACAGGTTTTAAATGCAAAGCATTCCTTGGTGAAACCGCCCCCTTCGCATATTGACAGCTAAACAGTCAGTTTAGTTTCTTCTGAATGTGCACCGTCTGAAAATTGACCTGTGACGTTACAGAGCGGCTACCAACATTGCGGAGTAGCCGCTGATGCCACAAGCCAATCCACTACGAAGGGGCGGGGTATATCTCTTCTCCACGCGCCGCGAAAGGATGCGCGAGAGAAAAGTAAAAAAATTACATCCTAAGCTATAAATAATATTGGTCTGAAAATTGTTTTTGTGGGAATTTTATTTGTTCTTTTTGTGTCCTGTGCAGGCTATTTCAAAAGCTACTTAACTTAGCTACTATTTAAAAGCTACAATGTCGTCTACTTTTCATTGTAGAGTCACCTTAATGAGGTGATGTGGATTTTTGTTGAAAATAGCTGGTGTGAGAAAGGTGGAGAATTGTGCAGCAACTATTTGTTATTTGATACGAATATGTATGTTTTTTTTTTTAAAAATACCTATTTGCTTCAAGTCTGCTTTGAACTTAAAATTCACTATTCACAGATGCCTAGCAATATGCTAGTTTTCAGTTTCGGCCCCATTATAAGAAGGAAGGAAGTAAAAACCATGTTGAAATGAATATATGATATAGTAAAGTTCCGAAAGAACGCTCACCCAAAGTGAAGAGATAAATGGTGAAAAAACATGGGGTGGGCTATCTTTTGGGACGCCACAGCAAAGCTTTATCAAAAACAGGCTACAAACTATGTGACGCGGAAACTGATACCGCAGATCGTGGACACCGTAAATTCGCGTTTCACGATGCGATAAACACGCGGAAACCCGCTACAAACTTGCCTGTCACAGGAGCCAATATCGCACGCGCAGATCGCGGACAAAAAGGCAGGAATCTGCTACAAACTCGTATGTTACGGGAACAAATACCGCAGATCGCAAACGCAGCAAAATCATATTTCACAATGCAATATATAGTACACGCAGGACCAACTCGCGTGGAATGGAGATCGCACACGCAGATCGCGAACAAAAACACGGGAATCGGCTATAAACTCGCTTGTCTGACGTGCCGGTACAGCAAATTGCGCGGTTGATGCGATTTCCGTCGGACATTGCGTGACGTTCGACGGAAAACGGGGGGTGGGCGATATTTCGGAATTTTTATGTTACAGATATTTAGCCAGAAAAACGGGATGGGCGACCTCTCGGGGGCGGGCGTTCTCTCGGAACTTTACGGTATTCATTTTAACATGGTTTTTGCTTTCTTTTGTGGAGTAGCCATGAAAGGGTGGTTGTAAAAATTTAGGCCCTTCTTGTGTAGGATTTGCTTGAACTTGCTGTTTATCTGCAGCTTACTTGAAAGAAAGTGTAACCAAATCCTTTACATGCACTATCCGCTGCACATGTCAGTAAAAAGAGAAAAATAAAAAATAAAATTTGGATGTTCGGTCTTTACGCAATGTAAGGCCACACTGCCCCTGAGACATGCCTAACGGGTTTATGGTTTAGGTGTGGGGTGTAATTCGCAAATGCAATATGACTGCTAACCTGAGCGTGCATCATAAAGTAATGATTACACAGCTGGACACTGCTACATTGCTTCATCATTTCGAAATGGATGAGGATGAAGACTGATCCCAGTATATGTCAGTTCAATCCTGTGCATGTTGGATTTTGCCTCAAGTGCTCCAAGCTGTGGCGTGCTAACATACTCGTCCACCAATCTTCCCAGTATATGCTTTGTCAGAAGCAAATTCAAGATATAGCAACATTATGTTCTCTATTCCCATTGGGCAAGTAACAGGGGTGGAACGGCTGTGCCATTTGCGCCATTTTGCGCCAGACGCATTTGTCTGCGCCATCCTGCGCCATTTTGCGGAAACTGCGCCACAGCCAATACCTCGCGCCATTGTGCTCCAAATCGTACAACGTGCGCCAAAAAAATTATATTTTGTCTTGGTTTCGGTTTTTATCGACTCGATTGGCAACAATGAGCGCGTTTAGCTTGGTTGGCCTTGCAATTTTTTGTTCCGTTTATTTTCCCTGAGTATCCCGAGTCGGAAGCGCGCGAAAAACTCGGGAGTCGGATTCCAAGCGCTGCATCACCTGCGACTGGATTCTTATTCTTCAACCATAAGCGGTTCAGCAAGTCGGCCGAGGTGAGGTCGAGTCGTTAAGCGTCAGATTGCCTGAAGCTCTGCGGCCCGGGTTCCGGACGTTAACCAGTTAAAAACACATTAGCAAAAGATGACGAAAATAATCCCTGGAGAAGGGGAACAAAAGGCAATTTAATTCCATTATAAGCAAAAGATTCCTTTTAGTGCTTCATCGTTACAAGTTGGAACTGCATTCCTGCAAGATAAATTGTGATTTGATTGAACTGAAACGCGGTCCGATCCGAAACCTTGCCGGCCAGCAGCTCTCACCGGTGCGGTAGATCTGCTCGGCGTACTTTGATCTTGCTCTGGCTCATCGCTTCGAATACAACTCCATTAATCGTAGTCTGCTGCTTCGATATTGAGTTGTACAATAGGATAAACTCGAAATTTGTTGCCCTGTTCCTCTGCGTCACTGCACGTAGGTTGCTTATGCATGTCACGTGGTTCGCACATATAATTACGATGTCGAGCACGTTGGGGTTGTGCTATAAGCAGTGCTGGTTTGCATTTTGAGCAGCTGAAAGCCACTCAGAAAAAATCAAGGACACTATCTTCAGAAACATATGGTACTTGCGTTTTGGTTCTAACTAACCAAGTTTTCACATCTGTTACATTGTTATCCCATCTGTACCTAGGTTCCGAACCACTCATGTTCATCTGTGCTGCTAAGCACAATTGAAATTGCTCCCGTGCTTGTCTACGACACAAGCTGAAGTGCAATGAAATCTGATCTGAGCTGCTCCTAGCCTGCTCCAGAATTTAGTTTTAGCTGCTCCCAACCTGCTCCAAAACAGCTGTTTCAGCTGCTCCCGTGGCTGCTCTCAAGTACATTTCATGAGTTCCACCCCTGAAGTAAGGATAAAACATGCACACAGGGTGGGGCTGCTACCTCCAAAGGCTTTTTTGTTCCGTCTTCCCTGATGTGTAAAAAACATTTAAACCTACCGTGATAACTCACTCTCTTTCATTCTGTTCCAATTTTTTTTCACCTGTTTTGCTCGAGGGAAGCTGGTGCAATCATGCACCGCTTTCTGCATAAACTGACTTCATGAAAAGTGTCACGGTACCTTTGAGGTCTCTCTTTTTAACGAGAGGCCTGAGTAACGCTGCCCCTAACTACAGGTGGCATGTTCTCCTGTGTGGAAATCCTCTTTTCCCGCCTAGTCGAAATTGTACAGCCAAAAGTACAGCTGTAGCGTGGCTGTCCTTCGATGCTCCACTGGTGCAGGCACAGAACATCAGGCTCATGACCCAGGGCACCTGGTTCGAGTCCCAGTGGAGGACACAGGTGTTCGTTGTTTTAGATAACTAAAAAGTAAATCAGTTCTTTATTGTTATAATCTGTGTATCCTTTTATATACTGTTTACACTTTCGTGGTTTAGTTGCTGTGATGTCAGTCTTGAGCAACAGTAATCTTGTGATTGCTTTTTATAACCTTGAAACCAGCCCCTCAATGCATTCTGCATTAAAAGTGTTCGCACCTTTGTGAAGTGGATGAGCTAATAGGTGTTTGTTTCTACTGACCATAAGATAGTTCTGGGTTGTGGTCGTACACTTGGGTAAATTACTTTGTAATAGTAATTTAATTACAATTACTTTGCTTCAAAAGTACTTTAATTACAATTAAAAATACCAGTGTACAGAAAGTAATGAATTATAATTACACATTGCCAGTGTACAAAGTAAGGCAATTTCTTCACAATTATTTTCCTTTTTGCTAGCAGTCTTCAATGATGTTGATGTGACATCATTTCTTTGTGCGCTAAAATATAATTGCCGATTCTTTTCTTCGCTGTTGAGGGTCCAGTATACGACGTTACATGTGTTTGTGTCTTTATTTAGCCGGTTCTAGGCATATGATAGGCCGCCAAGTACTGAGTATGATCTGAGTCCTTGTCCACTGTTCGGCTACACTAAGTTTAGGGAGTTCTAGTAGATAATTTTTGCTCTCTGATAACTAGAACTCCCTATAAGGGTTATTCACGTTCTGTGTCATCACCTACTAACATGGCCACCAAACGATAAATCCAAAGTTTTATTTGTGACCTTTGTGAAAAATGCAAGGCATAGCAAACTTGCCAATAAGATAGCCCCTTCTGGCTTTGTCGACCATGCTTACGTGTGCTGACTCAACATTAAAAGGCTGTCTGGCGTCAAGTAAATACACCCCATTGTTAGTGTTCCTTTGACCATGGCAAATCATTGTTAAAACAATCTAATAATGTATGCAGGAACTGAAATAACCAGAGTAATAATTTCAACATCATATTATGCTGAAAGTAATTTTGTTTTCTATTTTCGCGAATCGAAGTCATCTCGCTTGAACTTCTTTTTATGTGCGTCTTCAGGGCGCGTCTGAATGTGCTCCCTATCCAGCATTGCTCCGCGAGGTGGACCTTTTGCATTTTACGTCCCCCCGAGCTTCCAGTTCAAATAGAGACCAAACAATCCCCATTCTAACGAGGCACCATGAAAAGCCAAATAAAAAAATCAGACCAATGCTCGTGACGCCCACCTAAAAAATCGGTTTCCAAAATATCAGTGGAAGACTTTTCAATCTCCTGTAAGCCGGCCGCATACCTATAATATGTTGAATAGCGTAGAAGAATTACCCCCTCTAAATCTCCAACGTCTTCGTTTGTATAGCATTTAAGCGTCCAAACACTGATGGCATACAGAAGCTCTGGAATTCTAACAAAAAGGCGCGACTCGAAGTTGCTTGGGACGCAAGGCCTTTGTTTGTAAAAATGAATAGGGTCTATATAATCGGCGAGGGCAACTCTGCTCAATTTCTTTTATTTTAGGGGTGTGACTGTTTTCAGCGTAAAAATTTGTTCTGCTATACTATACCTTTATAGTACTTTTCATCCGGGCAAAGAATGCCAAGTCACTGGGCTGTGGACGCAGGCACGTCGTATGATATTTCGCGGAGGACAGCCATTGCGCCTGCTCAGATGGTGTTCCACAGCCCAGCCCCTCAAATAATTGTAGCTCTCTGAGGCCGTTTATGTTAAAGGTATATAATTTTGTAGATATTCAGTGTTAAAGTTTACTGCAGATTCTAAAATGCACTCGAGAGCAATGGCAACATTGGTCGCGTCAACAATATGACGTGTCTTTTCTCCCGCAGTACACATGGCTGGCTCAGTTGCACAAGCACTGCGGACCATAGATAAAGATAGGAAAACGCACGATAACACAGAGAGTAGCTCTTCCTGTCACCTGATTCACAGAACGGCACGAAAAATGAAATGTCCGAAGTGTCAGTATAAGAGCGTTGGACGAAAGTTACGTCATTGCCCAGTTCTGCTTGAATAATAGCGAAACCGTTGTTGGCCCCCCAACCACCTGGTATAGCATTTTTAATATCTGTTTTAATTCGGATTGTGGTGTCGCTTTGATGTAATATATTTTCACTATGACTGTATTTTGCCCCCTAAAGCAATAATAACTTATTTTGGGTCAAATGTTTGAGTCAATATGCCCTTTAGGCGAAGTCTTGACACTTTCAAAGCCCCACAAGCTGGCAGGACATTTAGGCAGGCATCCAAAACTTTTTATCATCTCAGTGACGTTATAAAGCTTAGCGGCAGCGTGATGAAATAATGAAAGAAGTTGTTGTAATTCAAATTTTCGCAATTACTGCTGCTGAAAAGTCATTAATTTTTGCCTAAAAGTAATGATTTACGATTACAAACTATGCAGAAAAGTAATTAAATTACAGTAATTCAATTGCTGTAATCAGTGACAGTAATTCAATAGATCGATCTCACCAGCCGTTCGGCGCATGCGTGACGCCGCCATAACTTTAGTTCACAGAACGCAGGGTGCAGTGCACGAGATTGCTCGTGGCGTCTCATGCTTTGCTCGCGCAGACCCGCAGCGGGGTTGGGGCGCGTGCAGAAAGACTAGAATTCCCTTGATGCATCGCGGCAGCGGCGGCTAGCTAAACTGGCTGGTGAGATCGGTCTATTACTGTAATTGAATTACTACCCAATGTATCTTTTCTCTGCTTCCTAAATTTTCTGTGTCTACATTGAGTTCTACATTTACTTCCTTTTTTTACGTCTTATTTTGGTGCAGGCAGCTCCTTCAGTGGAGAAGACGCTGCTAGCGAAGTGAGAACTCTCATCGAGCAGTGCCACAGTGTTGGGCTCCAGGTTGTGGCCATCACAAGTGTGGGTATTATGAAAAGAAACTTCCGGAAAAAAGATAAAAATAAAACACTAGTGAATCCGTGAGGTCACAATGCGCATCCATAATTCACTATAGCATGTTGATCGTTGATTGTCTGGACATAACGCCTGTGCACCTAAAAACGGTTTGGTTCTTCGGGGCTTTTATGCCAAACGGTTCACTTGTCCCTCCCTCCCTATTTTTGTTTATGGTAGTAAATGAGAAACCTAAAGCAACATTTCTCTTTTTTTTTTTGTTAAATTACTTGAGACAGAAATATAGAAAAGAAACATGGAGGTAGGAAAAAACAGGGAGACGGCATTCGGACGCTAACTCCCTATCTTGTCTTTTTGCTTGTACGTGGATGTTTCTTATCTTGTGCACCTCAGTCTCACATAATTTTTACATAATGGTAAACTTAGTCCATCTCGCCTGCACCTTCACTGTTTTTTGGAGTCATTTGCAACCTGTTTCATAAAAGGCAATGCAGGGTCAGATAGAAGGCCATGTCAAACAAGAAATGGAAGTGAGTCGAGATAATGGCAAGGGTAAAACATAAGCACACTGAGCTTTCTGCTCAGATGGAAAAAGAACTATGCAAATCCCAAAGCCCGAGGCCCTTGGCACCTGTGCGGTATGAACTGGAGAGGAGAAAAAAGTGTACGTTGATGTCTATAATCTTCATGGTCGAAAGGGCGTGCAGTTTTACAAGACTCTGGTAAATGAATGAGCGTGGCAGCAGCCAGGTTGTGTTCTTCCTTTGGGCCGAGCGCTACGTTTGTCTAATATTTGTATTTTAGACCCTAATTTGTTAATGTGGACAATTTGCATTATAGACGATTTTTCTGGGGAACAGAAAAGTTCATATTAATGAGGCATGACTGTATGTGCATTTTCCATGCGACAGCGTATTGGTCCAAGCTCTCTTCCTTTTTAATTGATGCATGGTTCCTCTTCTATTCATAGATGGTTCTTTGTGTGCAAACGACATTTATTTTAATTTGCTTTTTAGAGATGTTTGCTGCAAACATTTTGTGGATTCCGGGTTCATACTGAGGTGCCAACAGGCTGCAGTTGTGTTGCTACCTTGTTAATCCCATCATGAGTGAGGGCAGGTGTGGTCTTGGGATTTTATTGTCATCTTCATTTGCTTCAAATCTTATTGCTTGGTGTACAGCTCTCGTTATAGACAGATTTCCAATACTGATGCAGTGTTTTTGAGCCATCATGTGACTGAGGTCATTAAAGTATTGGTCGTGCAATGGCTTCTTAAATTTGTTTCTAAACTGGCAGGTATCTGCTCGTTGTTTATGTCTGGTGTACACAAACCTGAAGAATTATTTCACCTCCATTCCTGCTTTTGAAATTTGAAGTTTGTGGATAACACTAACTACTTTGGGAGTAGAGTTGGTTCTCGGGTTGTGCCAGGTAGGCGCCGGTCCACGTGCTTGGTTGTGTATAGGAGATGACAAATCCAGAAGTTGGCAATATGTTTCTTGCAGACTGACTGCGTTCAAACAGGGCACTTTTATACAATCGGTTGTCACTTCATTTTACCACGACCCGAGATACGCTTGGAGGTATGTCTCATACTCCTTCTGGCGTGCACCTTTCTTCTAGGGTTCGTTCGAAGGCGATAAGTCATCCACAGTTGGGTGTTGCTTGCTCCATCGAATTTTCGCTCGGCATATAGGGGGTTTACCTTTACTTCATATGACCGTGTGGTTAATAATCTACTTTATTCATTTTATTTACAGCCAATGCGGTAAAGAGCGTTTGCTGATGTAAGAGCAGCCACTCGTGCTGCAGGGAGAGTTTGGCTGGAGCTAAGTACCACAGTTGTTGTTAGGAGTCTGCTGCTGGGGCAGTACATAGTGACACCGTATCTGGATCATAAGTAGACCTTTGGGTAAAATGCTGAAGGTAAGAGGTCTTTTCTGGACCCTTCACTTTTATCTAGTATCTCGACCGATATAAGTAGGGTTCTGCATTTTAGGATAAATCCGATAAAATCTGAAAAACACTCGCCGGTAAAAATTTTGCGGATTCAGATTTATCCGAAAAATTCGCGATTTTCGGAACTGCCAGTTGTACAAAACCGCGCGGTCTTCATATTTTCCTGTCTCCTGGGAACATTTTGTCCAACTATCGTTTCCAAAAGTCACAAAAATGCATCTCAGCCTCTTATCAGAACAACAAGGTATCGTCCCTACGACAATAGTCAAACAAGTCTCACCTATGATGCACTAAATTAGTAAACTGCTGTTTTTAGTTTTCGTTCCTTTCATAGAGAAACCCCGAATTTCACGTCTCACTAAAAAAAGCTCAGAAAAACTCTGAATTTGTGGTAAAAGATAAACTCTGAAAAACAGTCTCAGATTCTGTCCAGAAATAAACTCCAAAAATGCAGAACCCTAAATATAAGCTAGAATGCCAGGATGCAGAGTGTGCAGTGCTATTGGAGCCGCCTGTTGTATAGTTTCGCAAACTTGGATGGACGCTGAAGCGGAGGCAAGTCCCCTTCGCACACTGTGCCAATCGGCTCTCCTCTGCGTCGTCTGCTAGCAAGATGTCAGTAGTGTTGGGATGAGCTTCTCATTCGTCAGGTTGCTCAGATTTTGCGCCAACTGAAAAGTGTTCAGCGATAGTTTCAACAAGCTCGTGGTCCCACCTGTCCACTGTATCTTAAGGACGCCTTATTCCTGGTGCATCCACAGGCCGACTTTCGTCTCTAGGCCTGAATTATGCGATCCACATTCACTAAGAACCGTCCTGTCATGGCTGCTATTGCACTCTGCAAATATTTTTTCAAGCTGAGCTCTACTATGTTCCTTAACAGTGTCAACTGCATACCTGCTGAATATGGCGACGCATCTGATTCGAGTCACTCAATTGCAGAATGCTTATAGCAAGTTGTAGGCTGGGGTGGAGAAAAAAACTTTTCAAAAAATGCTCTATCAGTTTGTGTGCTGAGTAATTAATTCATTCAATCATGCTTTATTGTGTTTCCAAACAGCTGAAAGGCCTCAGTAGGGTGCACAGATAGGATGTTGCCTCTACTTGCAATACAGAGACATATCATCAAGCGCAACTGAGCGAAAATGCACAAAAACCCTGTCAAACAGTATGCAAGAAAAGTTGAATATAGAAAAAACATATACGGGGTTTATGCGCCACAGCAACGGAGGCTATGTGAGATGCCCCAAAGAGACATTAGCGATCTATATGCAGGCCATATGGGGATACTTAAAGGGCAGCCTTGATCTCGGTCATATAATTTAATTAAACATGCAAAGGTTTGATACTGATACATGATGTAACGACCACCCTACACAAAAGTTTGAATTAAGTTGATGGCACAAGTAAAACCTTCCACTGTATAAGTCTCTATGTATTGCAACTCTGCATTATGCTTGGCATAAATTATCGGTAACTATAAAGTGTAAGTTACCTGGCCTATTTTCCTAATGGTGGCAAGGAACCTGAAACTACAGGAGTAGTTAGCAGTATTTTACAAAGCTGGATTACATGTTTATATCCTTGTAATAGTTATTGTGGTAAAGGCGACTACCTAGGTTGAAATTCCGAACCGCTTAGATTAGCATGCACTAATTAAGTATTTGTGCGGTAGCTTCGGTAACAAAAATTGTGCTGTACTGACCACGGTGATGCAGAGGGCCTGTTGAACGTGGTATAATGCCGTAGAGTTTATTGGATAGTTGTGGCGTTACTGAGGAACAAAATTTCATTTTTACATGAAGCCCACACGTCTTACAATTAAGTTTCCATTAGCTATGCTGCAGACAGACATGGTGCTAACATATTTAATCTTCAAATTTTGCGGCAAAATGCATTCGAACCGCAAGTACAACGCATGAAGATGCGTTAATGGGAAGATTTCTTTTTACATCGAAACCAATAGAGAAGCCAACTCTTTTTGAGACTGCCTTGTTGTTATGAAATAGTCTTAAAATTGTACTCGGCTTTGTCAGTCGTATCTAATTAAACACACCGCAAGGCCTGGAACTACGATGTCACAGGCACATTGACTAATCGTTCAGACGTTTGCATGGTAGCACTCAAAAAGGATTTGCAGTTCATAAAATATGTTTCCCGACACAGTGTGTGATAGTGAGAGAGCAAAAGTGTGGTACATGAGAATGCATTTTATAGTCCGTTGCTCTCGCAAAACACATGCAAATCAGATGATCATAGGGTGAGGCCCTGACATAGCACCATGCAAGCATACAGCTGCACTGTGCACTCACTGTGAAATGGTTTTGCCGACCGATGTTCTCTAGCAGACGACCCAGCAGTGTAGAGTGGCGTGACGAGTGCAGGTGAAGATAGGAGAGACTCGTCAGCCTCAGCGCGCATCAATGTTTGCGGAGTATTGCAGCAGGCAAACCTGATAGTACCCTGCACACGCTTTGTGGCGTTTCAGCTCATATTGAAGTGACAGTACAGGATACTGTGAATGGTTCAGTAAGAGAAGTGGGTACATCTTGCAGTATGCTTTGCATGTTATATTTCTCAATTTAGAAATGACTAAGTCTTGATATATTGATTGGAACATGTCATAGCATCAGTAAACCTGAGATGCAAGGGGACAGAGAGGAGATAAAAATAGAGGGACAACACATACACCATCTCGTTCAGTGTTGTCACTCCTTTTTTGTGTGTCTTCTCCTTTCTGTCTTCCTGCGCCTAAGATTTAGTAATGTTTGAAATTCACGGTCTTGCCTGTGCCCTGATATGTTACAATATCTGCTATGTTACAAGTGAAGAGAGATGCCTAAATTGTTGCCATGCACCCTATTTACAATGGCACGCAATAGTGTTTTAAATGTTTGGGATGTGTATGTATGTTGCCGTGACGAAAATTGTATAAATTATAGGAGGCATGTTGTCTCTAAAATGTTGTGTTTTATAAACTTTACTATAACTTACCTAATGCAGCATAAAATACGCCAGGTTAACTTCTTTGCCTTCATTTCTGCCCTTCCTTCTTCCTTCTAATGCAGCAGTAGTCACTACTAACCATTCATGTTTTTAACTTTCTGGGACGCATGACACATCATTTCGACGCATTTCTACTACCCGCCATTGTGATAGGCAAAATATTTGCCTTACTTTTTTATCTCTGCCATTCTATGTGCCATAAAATGCTGAGCATGTGCTCATATCGCAATAGGTGCCCACCCCCCACTTTTGAACATTTAAAAAGTGATTAAGAACATATCAAGCACCCAGGCCAGTAAACTTCTGAATGTATTGAGTGAAACAAGGCGCTCCTCCGCATCAACCACATTTCCCAGTGGTGCGCTGGTGCAGAGCGGTGAAGCTTTCCATGCACACCCCGGTAAGAAGCAATGAAGCTTCACACGAGAGTGCCAGCACAAAGCTGGCTGGATGCAAGCAACTGCTTTAAGAAAATAGGGGTCCCACCAGACCACAACACTGCACCGTTCTGTTGCACCATTTTGACTTTCAGCTCTGGAACCTGCAAAGTGCCCACCCCATATTTTTTACAATTATCTCCAACCATTTGATGAGCGCTCTCTCAATATTTTACGGCTCATAGCTTCTGGTAGGAATGCCAGTCTCTTTGTCTTAAAAACCAGCTGGTGGAGTACCTGCGAAACTCTTGAAAACCCATGGACAAACTTGGGGATTATGATTCTAACCCATAGTTCATAAAGCAATTGTGGTAAGATTTGTTTGTTATACCAAGAGCACAATAACACTGATCTTGGGAAGCTGTCCTTAACCACATATTTTGATTTCATACATGCATGACATGCCATTTACTGCAAAATTGACAGGACACCTGAGCATGGTAAGTCATCTTGAGTATTTATCATTCTTCTGTTCTTTTTGGGATGAGTTATGAGTGGAATCCCCTTGCTTGAATGGGAACAATATAAGGCTTAAAATTTCACTGTTAGTTATTTTTCAGTAATGTTTAATACATTTTAAATAAACTTTTTTTTTCCTAATGAAAGACACAGGACTTGTTTATACTAACACTTCTTTTTACTGTAGGCTGCAAGTCTGCAAGCAAATATCAAAACTTACCATTTTTAGATTAAGGAGTGCACAAATCATTCTCTAAGAAGCTTAAAGGCTTTACTGAAGATTGGTAACTGAAACTGCCTCACACTCTTTATAATAAAATGTCATGCTTTTGCTTTAACATTTAATCTGTGGTACATGCCTTAATGCTTTCTATAACTAAGGGGATGTCGGTAGAAGAGTGGCGTAGTAATTCCGTAAACACAATATTTAGGAGGTGCATCCACCAAGGACACGCTGTCGATATAATTGAGCATCTAAAACAACGATGTTATTCTTCTATGTATCATCATTGGTGCAATTTCCTGCGCTCTTTCCAGCACGCCATTTGACCGTTGACCAACAAAGTTGCTCTGCTCTCTCTCTGAAAGCATGTTTTATACCTTTTGTGAGTGACTCTCGAAATAAATTTGCATACTGGTAGCTGTGTCTGTTTCTTTTTATGTAGCACCACATTATAATTCGTTGGGAGTAGTTTATAGTAGACTCCGTGACTAATGAAAGAGAAGTTTAGGCATACTAAGATGTGATTCTTGGTACAGTGGGTACACCTCTGTAACGCAGATTTTTTTTTAAAAGCCAGGAGCGCAAGTTTTACGGAGGTGCTAATAAAACATTTGGCACTATGCATGTGTTGCTAAAACATTGCCCGCCCATTCACCTCATTTGGACAGAAGGTAAACATAAAAGGTAAATAAAAAAATGATCACACTGACAGACTGCCAGCACGTCGAAGCAAAAGTTTTGCAGCAGGTGAGTAAGGCACAAGAAAGGTATGTGGACACGAAACTTTGCGCACATGCCTGTGTCAAAAAAATTACTTTACATTTTAGGTCTCATATGGAAAGATTTATGCTCTGCTCATATAAAAAGGTGCTTCGCTAAAGTGTCTTTTTACTTGATTGCAAACAATGAGCTACAACAGCCTTTTTTGCCACATATCTTCCTGTTTTTGAAGTTATGATCAAGAGTAGGACTGGAATACGAAGTTTCAGTCCCAAACTTTCTACTCTGAGAAATTCAGAGATCGCTTGTGAAAATCGCAACAGTACCAAAAAGCCAGATTGAGTGTTGTAGCTCGTAGAGCCTGGGATGGTACTCATTTGACCACATAGGCAACTGCAGACAAGAAAGACATCCAACTAAATACTGTTCAGGTAAAGGAAGGATGACTGTTCAGGTAAAGCTCCAATTGGACTGTTTTTATTACAGCAACAAATTGAGATACATTTTCCAGTGCTCGCATGACCTATAAGTATTTCTCTTGCTGTAATTAAACCTGTAACCAATCTAGTGTAAATACACTATGACAGCTACCTGGTTCGGGCCTCCGGCCTACATGCGCTACCCCCGTCTCTCCTGAGCAAAAGAAATGACATTTTCAAATTAACTGATGTCGCCCAGATGTTAAAGTAGTGGTTCGAAAATATTTACTGATGCTCTGCTTCCTCTATGCACTGGTCCAAATGAGAGTTGTCTTTGTCCTAAACGATCGAGTGACTTTACATGACGCGAACTTGGTGTAAAAGGCAACCTCCACTGGACAAAACCGCAACACCCGGGGAGCTTCATCTCGATCTAGCTTCTTTACTCCCGGTGTGGTAGCGGAGTCCGCTAAGCATACTTCCGGGGCAGAAATTATTAAAGTGGTGGAGAAACCAGATGTTCCCTCGCCCCCTTCAAAGGTTACGGTATCAAACAAGCCGCTTGTGTGGCTCAGAGGTGTAGCTTCTTTTCCGGCGCCGCTCATCGGGGCTCAGATCGATGCATCAACCACTTCGGTCCACGACAAACACTCGAGCAGCGCAGGTGGGTACAAAAGCGAGGTGCTCGCCCTCGCAGGATAGCATGATACCGCTAGCTTCCGCCGGTTGCGAGTTGCTTTTCACTGCGCGCTCCGACACCGGTCCACCACTCCGACACACAGTCCACTCTTGAGGTTCTGGTACATGCAGCTTGTACGCAAGGCGCTGCACAGAGCCGTTCGGTGTCAGCGGAAATCCCGATGCCTTCTCTCTTCGATTAGATTGGCGCTAACTCACCTGTTATTGACAAACAAGGAAGTCTAATTTCCACGGAAGAGAGACTACCGTGTCGATTATGGGAGCGTTTTTTATCAGTTTCTTCGTAGCCTCAGTCACGCCGCACTCAATCGACGACCACCGTTGCTCGGTTGTGTCAGTTGTGTCACCAACCGCTGCACCGACTGACCCAGATTGAACGCTTCACTGGCTTCACTGGCTTCACCGCTTCACTTACACGCCTTCAATGTCGTTTTTAATGTTGTGACGTAACAGTTTGCTGATTGGCGCAAATGGCTTACCTCGAGTTCGCGCTATAACCGCTTGGGGAATAATTGGCACTGGCGGCGGCCCTTGCTCCTCCCAATGGCCCAACTCTCTCAATATTGCCGCGAGTGCAGCTGACCAAGCAGGCAGCGCGCTCGTGGCCTAACGGTTATCGCGCGTGCCTCCCACGCGAAAAGCCAGGGTTCGATCCCTGGGAGCGACGCATCTTTTGTTATTCCTGCAATCTACCGTCGAAGACTTCGTCACGGAGGCTACGAACATAGAACGTGCCCTCCTCGCAAGAGCCAGCCACTACCATCGGCACTCGAGCGTCGCTGCTGCTTCTGAATCGGGCTACGACATCAGCTCTAGCACTCCCGGCCTTCGCGACATCATCCGCGACATCGTCCGGGAGGAGCTCAAGAAACTTCTGCCGACTGCTGAACGCCCGGCCTCAATCTCCATTGCCGAGGTCGTCCGAGACGAGGTTCAGCGAGCGTTCCTACCAGATGCCCCTGTCACCGTGGCCGCACCCGAAGAACCGACGCTGACCTACGCCGCAGCTACCCGACGATCGCCGCCCCCGGCTCACCCGTATAGGGCGCTACCCCGACGTGAACCTCCAGCGCCGCAGTTTTCCCGACACCAGGAAGATCGGGCGCACGCCCACCCAGAACAAGCAGCGCCACGGAAGACCGACGTGTGGAGGACGGCCGATCGACGCCCATTGTGTTATCACTGCGGTGAAGCCGGCCACATTTACCGTCGATGCCCCTACAGACAACTGGGGCTGCGCGGGATCCACCCGAACGACCCGCGCCCAAGGTACGACGAACGCCCTCGCGACATCGAGGAGTACCTCCGACGCTCAACGTCCCCAGTATCGTCTCTCCGCCGTGCAGCCCGCTCCCCATCACCACGACATTCAGCGTCCCCAGCGCCCCGACCGCCCCGACCCCGCCGAGAGAGTCTGTCTCCCCTGCGTCGCCGGGAAAACTAAGTGCGGCAACGCCTGGAGGTGACGTTGCCGAAAACGACGGAAGCAAACAGCCTCCAAGAACGCCGGAGCGCTCCCACTCTCCTGACGCCCCGCATCGCACCGACGCCCATGCAACGGTGTCCAACAACCTAAACGTTGTTATCGACGGCCTCGACGCATCGGCACTCGTGGACACCGGAGCAGACTACTCAGTCTTGAGTGGGAGGCTCACTCGCCGCCTTCGGAAAGTTACAACGTCGTGGGACGGACCGCAGATACGAACCGCCGGCGGACATCTCATCACACCTGTTGGCAGGTGCACCGCTCGCGTTGAGATCCACGGTGAAACCTGCCCTGTGAAGTTCGTCATTCTGCAAGACTGTTCGAGGGACGTCATTCTCGGAATGGACTTCTTGTGTGAATATGGCGCCGTCATCGACCTTGGTGAGAACAGATTGACGCTGCGCAAGCCTGTTCTGCCTTCAGAGAAACCCCAATCAGCGTCAGCCGCCGTCCGAGTCGCTACCAACCACGTGAATCTGCCGCCGCGATCAAGTGTTGTCGTACCCGTCGTGACCGATGCAGCTACCTGCGGCGAAGTTGTTCTGGAAGGCAACCTCCAGTTGCTTCTAGGAAGAGGAATAGGCGTCGCACGAGGAGTAGCTGAAGTTCAGGATGGCCGCACTGTGGTCCTCGTGACGAACTTCCGGAATGAAACGCAACACCTCACAAAAGGTGCAGCCGTTGGCCACGTCGAGGAACTCCGAAACTCCGCCGAAATCGCCGCCATTACTGACGAATCCTCGCCACCTCAGCAAGACAGTACATCGCCAGCGCCAGCTCGACATCGACCCTAAGCTTCCGGACCCGAGACGACGGCAGCTGATTAACCTCCTCGCCGAATACCGTGACTGCTTTGCGACGTCGTCAAAGGTGCGCCAAACAGCCGTTGCGAAGCACCGCATCGTTACCGAGGACGACGCGCGCCCTGTGCATCGATCACCGTACAGAGTCTCCGTTAAAGAAAGGGAGGTGATCCAGGAGCAAGTTCAAGAGATGCTGAACGACGACATAATCCAGCCATCAAGCAGTCCGTGGGCGTCTCCAGTCGTACTGGTTAAGAAGAAGGACGGAACACTTAGGTTCTGCGTGGACTACCGACAGCTGAACGCGGTGACGAAGAAAGACGTATATCCACTCCCCCGTATCGACGACACTTTAGACCGGCTGCGCCACTCCCGATACTTTTCATCGATGGACCTGAAGAGCGGCTACTGGCAGATCGAGGTCGACGAACGGGACCGAGAGAAGACAGCTTTCGTCACGCCGGATGGACTGTACGAGTTCCAGCGTGTAATGGACACCGTACTGGCGGGACTGAAGTGGCAGAGCTGTCTCGTCTACCTCGACGACGTCGTAGTGTTTTCCGGCGACTTCGACGAGCACTTGCGACGACTCCGAGCTGTTCTCCAAGCCATACGGACCGCCGGACTCACCCTGAAGCCGTCAAAGTGTCGGTTCGCCTATGACGAACTGAAGTTCCTAGGTCACGTGGTTAGTAACGAAGGCGTTCGCCCCGACCCAGAGAAGACTCGCGCCGTCGCAGCATTTCCAGCGCCGAGAGACAAGAAGGCCGTGCGAAGGTTCCTTGGACTATGCGCCTACTATCGGCGCTTCGTTCGGGATTTCGCAAGGATTTCCGCACCGCTGACATACCTCACAAAGGACGCCGAGAAGTTCGAATGGGCCGAAGAGCAGCAGCAAGCATTCGATGAACTGAAGCGACGACTGCAGACTCCTCCTGTTCTTGGACATTTCGATCAGGATGCGGAAACCGAAATTCACACGGACGCAAGTAACGCTGGACTTGGCGCGGTGCTGGTGCAAGTGCAAGAAGGCACCGAGCGAGTTATCGCCTACGCGAGTCGGACACTGTCCAAGGCGGAGAAAAATTACTCCACGACCGAGAAAGAATGCCTTGCGGTCGTCTGGGCAATCACGAAGTTTCGTCCGTACTTGTACGGAAGCCCGTTTCGTGTAGTCACCGACCATCACTTCGCTCTGCTGGCTTGCGAACCTCAAGGACCCGTCAGGACGCCTCGCTCGCTGGAGTCTCCGATTGCAGGAGTTCAACATGACTGTGGTCTACAAGTCAGGCCGCAAGCACAGCGACGCCGACTGCCTGTCCAGAGCCCCCGTCGAAACGCCTTCCGGCGGCAGCGACGACGATGACGACGAGGGCTTCCTAGGCGCAGTGAATACCGACGACATGGTACGACGTCAACGAGACGATCCTGAGTTGCGCGCGCTAATCGAGCACCTCGAAGGACGAGGGGGGACTGTCCCCCGTGTCTTCTCGAGAGCCCTGCAAACCTTCGTCCTCCGACAAGGTGTGCTTTACAAAGAGAATTCGGGACACAACCACACCCGTG
>JABSTQ010001707.1:0-117607 GCA_013358835.2 Ixodes persulcatus | reverse complement strand
TCGGCGATGCGCACAGAGACGTTGCGGCACGATGACATTATGGCACCAGGACGGCGTCACAGTGCCACGTCATAACGCCACTTCAAGTTAGGGCTTCACCAACGCTACAATAGATTACTTCAGTTGTGGAACTTCCGTGGAGAGGACTTCCCGCCAACTCACTTCGGTTCGCCACCCGTCATTCGAAATGCCATCCAATATTCGTTTTAAAACTGTGTATTCTATAGAGTATGGTGAACGCCATCTGGACGCTGCGCTACGAAACGTACGTATCGCATAGAATACACTGCAGTTACCATAGCAGCCATCTGGCGCGTCGAACGACGGGAGGCGAGTCGTGGTGAGTGACGGGAAGGTGGGAGGGGGGGGGGGGCGGTGCAGTTTACTTCTAGTGCAAGCAGCGTCTATGAGCACTGTCGTAACTGAGCTAGTCTAAGAACGTTGGGCTTTGCGCGAAATGACGTCAGGTGTGACAGCGACGTCACCTGACAGTGTGACGTAACCTCACATCGCGACGCTACGGTGGCGCGTCAATGTTTCACCCAAAGTGTCACAGAAGCAGCGGCACAGAAAGCGCGACGTGAGCAGCGAGGCAAAGAGGAACCATAAGGAACGTTTATGCATTTCGAGCGCTCATGGATCATACAAAAGTGAAAGGCAGTTGTTTTATTTAAGTGTCATTTAAAGTTTCGTTGATTATAGATACTGCCCCTCATATTCCACAACTAAAATTCCTTTTGATTCTACTTGTTTTGGATCAATAAATATTGCTTTAGTGATCTTTCATAAATGATTTTCTTGAAACTTACGGCTGCAATGTTAACCATGGCGACGTAACGTGCTTTCTAAAGAAATAGCAAGAACTTCGGGTTTGTTGAAAATGGTTGTTACTTTAATGCATTTCTAAAATATAAGTCGATGTACTTTCTTTATATGTTCCTGAGTTAATAGCGACATCCATAATTTTGTTTTATAGCCGCCGAACGCAGTAGAGTCTCAAGAAGAACATGTTTCGCTGGTACGTCAATCGTACACCTCCAAAACTGAATTGCATTTATTGTCCTTCAAATGTGAATGGGCATGGTATGACAAGGGTGATTTCAGAAGTTGAAGGTGCCTAGTAGACGACGGTGCCGACTGGGCGGTGAACGAAGTGTCCCCCTCGGCTCTGGTGCACGGAACTGTGGGAGCCGGTCACAACTGGGGCGTGGTGCACTTCGGACTGGTGGTAGGTGCTGCGGATAGAAAAGCCATTTAAATGTGTAAGTCTTGGAAATTAATCAGTCTTTGTTTAGAAACATAGCCTCATATCATGCGCTATTATGCCTGACGTCTCGAATTAGGCTAATTTAATATTCTTGAAGCTCTAATCTGGCAAATGCTGCATTATTATGAATATATCAATTAATGTATTCCGGCTATAAGCGTCTTTCGCTTCGGCCTTGAAAATTCCAAAACGAGCTAATAGAGCACCCGATGCAGCCTTGGACCAAGGTAGGTTTGCACAACAGCACTTTTTCTGCTGTCTGCTGCTCAATATCTTTTCAAGACGCCAATATTGCGCAATTTAAACGCTGCTTTTTTAATACAGTAATTTCACGAATAAAAATGTGATAGTAGGTGATAATGTTATTGAAATTTAGGTCTATTTTATTGCCCTATGGGAGTAATTGTCCCAAAAGCTTATTCGGATGCGGTCCCTGTTTTCCAATGGAACAAAGGTAACTCACCCGAAGAAGGGGTCGTGCTTGGTGACGGTGGTCTTAGGGTGGACGACCTTCTGCTGGCTGATGGTGTACCCGTGGGCGTGGGGTGGAACGTAGGCAACCTCGCTGTGGTGCTCCACCACCGGCTGACGCACCACGGTGGTGGCCACGGGGACGTGGACGGCGGCGGCGTGGTAAGCATAGGGTGCCACGTAGCCCGCCTGGCAGCACGCGGCTAGCAGGACGAGGCAGGGCACGAGAGCGGTCTGCAAGGCCCAGATGAAACAAGTTTTAGTTTGAGGCAATACGTCGAAGCATGTGGACGCCAAATTTGAGCGAATTGTACTGAGCGCATAGGGAAACTTAGCTCCCGCGTCCTATCTGCCAAGAACAACCACGGCCTGGTAGTGCGGAATAGACAAATGCGTTCAGACCTTGATCAGCATCAAAGGGCTTGGCTATTGATGTTAGTTAGTATCATCAATTAATCGGAGATTACCAACATAGACTTGCCAGCAGGCGAAGGCACTGTATTTATGACGAGGAGCAGGTATCATCATAATCCTAATTAACTATTTTTAGTTCACCATCAGATAATAACCCGACTGGAGCAGTAAAAGATTGGAATAACTGCCAGCGAACAGCAGTACAGTGCCTCTTCATAGATGGTCTCGCAGACGTGCCTCAAAATTATTCAAATAAATCGACAGATTAAATAAAACCAGAGCACTCTTATTTTTAAGCGAATGTACTTTTTTTTAACGGATTCTTTTTTTTATTTTTAAGTTGAACTGCGTTTCACAAAACGTTGCTTTTGTGCTAATCAGGGTGTCCACTGGCTGCATTTTTTTTTTTTTAACTCCCTGAAATCGCAGTGCGCAAACTGCGTACTCACGAAGGTGTTCATGCCGTCAGTGGGCGGAGATGCTTCTGGTGACTCTCTCGAGTGAAGATTGTGCTACGTCCTGGGAACGGGAGTCCTTTTATTAGTGTCAGATCGGAATAACTGAACCCTTTCGTAAACAGGTGTGGTCGTTTATCGCAAATTGTCCAGCCCACATTCCTGTCGCGGCACCGCGGAGGCCACTCATCGTGTTACCCGGCGATGACCTTGAAAGCGGTCAGCTGCTCGAGCGGCGTTTACCGGTAGCGCTGAGACTGTTTGACTAAAGGCGCCTCATCAGAGTGCGGAACACAGAAATCGCTTCGCGTGAGACGACTGCAAGCCGCAACGGGTGCGCCTCGAAGGAAACAGCCCATGCATTCCCTGTTCTCCGCTTCCTTTGTTTAGGGAAAACGCCTTTGTTCTGGAGGGGTTAAAGCTTGTTTGCAATAAAAGCAAATCTATTGTTTCTATTGTGTAAGAAAATGTTTGAAAAAAGGTATAGAAACGATTTTCTGTATATGTCAGCAGAAATCAGCTATAGTTCTCTAGCCAAATTCTTCTTTACACGCAAACGCGCTTGCTCGCTATTGTTGCGCAACGGGCGTGCTCATTAATAATTATGTAGTTAAAAAAATATTCAAGCTGCACATGCTCCGCTCTGTGGCCTGCATGGCCTCAAAGACAGAATATTAAGCATTTAACTGACAAACTATTCGTATAATTATTTATCGAAGGCGAAACCTAATGGTGGCAATGCATACACAATCTTATGCGTGTTTTCTTATGCGACTTTGTTTCCCCAAAGTTTCTATATTTTCCGGTTAGCTAGAACTTGCATAATTCGTTGTTATTATTTGGGGGATACACTTCAAATTACCGATCTCTTTAATATACAATTTTTTTCTAGGTTCTAGGATTTCAATTTCTGTCTTATCAATTATGTGAAGAACACTGATCATAATGTTTGTATGCTACACATACATACTTCAGTTGAAAAATGCAATGCATCTTTTCTTTATGGCTTTTCTCACACAGTTTCAGAAGACGCTGGTACGTCATTTTTATGAGGAATGTTTGGAAATAGAGCTGCAAAAATTTCCTCGTAATTTTCACGTACATAGCCGCAAATCAAAATGACAACTCTCCTAGTTAATGTTGGAAAACGGCAGTACATTATTTTCACGAGGGAAGGCTTGCAAATGATTCAATTGTCATTTTCACGTCTATACTCGCAGCCTAAAAACGCGTTGCCTTTTATTTTTGACAACTTTTCTCACATAATTTCATAATATGATTGTAAGTTATTTTGACGAGAAATGTTTGGAAATAGAGCTTCCAAGACTTTCCTCGGAAATTTCCTGACTCATTTTTAAGAGTGCATCTCCCGATAATGGCACCTCTGCATTATCATCAATTAAGTGTTGTCAACGGTGTTTCTTAACATTTCACGAGAAGGGAGCTATGTGTCATGAAATTTCACAAGTTGGAATCCAGCCGTTCAAAGAAACACCTTTGAAAAGTCAGCTTTTTAAATGCAGGCGCCGATTTTTCTGGCCAATTTTAGACCGCTCTTTCCATTCAGAACGCCCGACATACACGGTGTCCCAGATAACTTGCACCATACTTAAAAAACACCGGAGCGCTCTGCAGGAGTGAAATCAACTGTCATTAGCAAGCGTTTTGCGAAAATGCACAATTTTTTTAACGCTCCTGGTTATCTAAATAACTAAGATTAATCAGCTAACCTTTCAAATAATCTTTTAATGTCAATTGTAAAGTTGCAGGGCGCATTGAGAAACAGCCAATTAAAGTGTTTGCAACATAATACGCTTTCGTGCTTTTTTCCGGCCTTCAAAGAACGCACATTCGCGGCGCGCCCGCGCGCTGTGATTGGGAAAGCGAGTTGTCACGCGGTATTTTTTGTAGTTCGCGGGCGTGTTTTGAAGGCTAGGAAAAAGGAGCATTCAAAGTGCACCTTGTTGAAAATAGTTTAATGGGGTGTTTCTTAATGCGTTCTACAACTTTTCAATGCACACCTCGGCTTTTAAACGAAGATTTCAAAAGTTAGCTTGTTAGTCTTAATTAAATAACTAGGCGCACTAAAACAATTGCGTGCACTTTCGCAAGAGACTTGCTAACAGCGTACAGTTGGTTTTACTCCCGCAGAACGCCCCGGTTTCTTTTTAAAGTTTGGTGCAAGTTATCTGGGACACCCCGTATATATGTACTAGTAGTGTATACATTTAGTGCACAAAAAGCATACATGTAGTGTACTAAATGTACACTTATACTATTCTACATGTACACTCGAGGTGCACTTATGGTATACTACATATGCACTTGTGCTGTACTAAAAGTATACTACTTTGTTTCATAAAAGTGTGAAACTAGTACGATTTCAGTACATACTCTAAGTTCGCTATTAGTATACATTCAGTATACTGATTTCGAACGACTTTTCGCTAAGGGAGGACGTGTCCGCCTGCGTCGCCTCGGCAAGAGAGTTCTCTTGTACTGACCATAGCATACCGTACCTTCGTCGAGAAATGTTCGCGCGTGGCAAGCATCAAGTTGCCTGTGATCTTTGCTAAACGGAGTGCAATGTCGCCCTCTATTGAAAATCGCAGTCGCGAGGATGCCGCTAACCTCGCACTCACGACGCCGCCAAAGCGGCCGCAAACATGGTCCTGGGAGCCGCCATTTTTTAACTGTGCTCGTCTTGGCTTTAGCCAACATCTCATCACGAATCCTCCTTGGAAAAGCGCAATACGTTTTGCGTACGCACGCAATTTTTGAAAAATTGCGCACGCTAAAATAGCGCCCGCATAGCGCAAAACGTGGTTAGCGTTCGCCGCATGCGCAGTGGTGCCGGCGCTATTCTTTGCTTACGCAAAGCTTTAGCGTGCGCTATTCTAAAACTCCCTATTGTGTGAGGTAATATGTAGGTAATGACAGACAACATGGCGACCGCTGCGAGGGGATCCACCAGATGAGGTAATATATGTGCGCTCCCAAGCAGTCAACACCGACTGAGCCTCCTCCCGCCAAACGGTGTAACTGACAAAAAAAAAAAAAAAGAAAAGTACCTGTTTGCCATGGCTCCCGGCCGCATGCGCTTTCCGATCGGCATACTGCTCAGATTTCGACGAACGGTGGCCTCAACACCGCGACATAGATCTCTTCGCTTCAGCGTTCTCATAAAACTGCCATTCCCGGCGTTAAAGCACGAAAATAGGGTAAATCACGCAATTGTGTTTCAGGTACACGCGTAGCGAAAGTGGCATTATACAGGACGCAGTACATCCATAAAGTGACTTTAAAGGCAAGCATGTCTCCTCTAAAGAAACATGGGAAACCAGGCCCGCTACATGGTATACAACTAGCTGTTTATGAAAGATATAAGAAGTTATTATGAAAGATATAAGAAAGAAAGTAACGGGGGCCTAGGGCTCGTCAAGCTGTTTAAACACGGCTTTTTTTCTCGGCCTCCGCCATTTCTTGAAATGGAAAAAAAAAGTATTATTATACTTATTGTTTGTGTTTGTCCGTCCCTTCTCGTTTTCTTCCTCAAGTTTTATTATTATTATTATTATATATCTGGAGGCGCCGCTTGCAAACAAGGCGAAGAAAGTACTTTACCTGGCGGCCGCGACGCGCATGGTGTCCACACTTATATGTATCTTACACCTTATTGCGGCACGAGCAAATAGCCGACGCAGCGCAACGTTTAATGTTCACATGAAAGCGCGTTTCATGTCCCCCTTATACGCGTTTTTTTGTTTTCGGTCAACATACTGAGCGTCTGTAAAATGTTCCCCTTTAATGCTAACAAATCTAACATTGATGGATGAAACGAATGACAAAGTAGCTTTCCAACACTAGAAGGAGTAGACATATTAAAAAAAAAGTTTCTTGCGGACTTGGGCGTGACCGGTTGATCTTCCCACCCCAAAAATAAAAATGGAATTAACTTATGAGAAACTTAAAAAGTCAATAAAGGTTAATTGCAAAAATGTTTAAGTTGAAATACTGAGTGCGCTCCTGTAAAAGCGTTTGTAAGCTTACAGTTTGACCCTAAAATATATGAGATGGAGTAACTGGATTAAAGTGTTGAAGATATCTTGAAGTTTGAACAAATGTCGTATTTATTCTTACTTTGACGCTTGAGAAATAAAACCATTTAGCGTAACACATTCTTAGAAAAAGAAATATAATGAACACTGTTCTGACTACTTGGCAAACAATTTATTTTTCTCGTTAAACGAATCCTTAAGAAACCAAAAACTTTCACCGTATTCGAAAAAAAAAAAAAGATTGGCTCTACATAAATCAGGAACTTAAGGTCACGTGGAAAATTATAGACATATTTCTTGAACGTGCGTATGCCGCAGAATCATTGAATCGAGGTGGCGATGAAGGGAAGTTGGTTCATGATACAACTGTAAACAGTGCACAATTTTCAATGACTGCGAAGGTGTAGACGGGACAAACGTTGGACTACAACATATTATTTCATTATTATCGTCTTACATTGAATATTCAGTTCAAGTCCAGCGCATTTCTCGTCCATACCTCCCTCGTCTTTGTTATCAGAGCGCTGTTTCTATTTGTATCGTTGGAGCACGATTCTATGGTAAACCGAGTACACACTTGACTTTCAACGATTTTTTTCTTCTACGTAATCCTCACGGATTGTGTTTTAGAGCGTCTTATGACTGTACATGTCGACGTTCTTTCACTGTCATACTGGCACTAGCGATATTGAAAACGATGTCGACAGTTCGTTTTTAGATTTCTTGGGAGTATTTGATGTTGTTAACCATGACTTGTTATTTTATAAATTTTGCTCACGTTTACTTGGTAGCGAAGAATTTACTTAGCGAAGAGACTCTATGTAAGCCAGCGAAACACTGTGTTGTAATAACTCGGGAAGCGTTTGTTTTTGCAAGTGTCCCTTCTGATGATCCCAGTGCTGCGTTCTGCTTCTTGTATGCTAACAATACAATTATGACATTATTTTAAATATGACGCAATTTTTAGATTACTGTATTAACGACACAAGAAACATTCAGGAGTTTTACCTTTTTACATATTTATATAGACAATATTTCTGTTTCATATGATAAATGAAAGGTGAACTTTGATGTTAATAGGTGTATTCATAAATATTTTTTTTTAGAATCAGATGACAAGTTCTTTTGTGTACATGGTAAATAATTAAGGTTAGCTTCAATGCAAACAAGTTGTCTTTTTGTTGCTATTGGCACGTAAAGGGGAGGGGACATGTTTAAGGGATAAATCTCAAGGCTCTTGACATGTCTAATTATATCCGAAATATTTTGCAAACTAATCGAGCCTATCTGCAGAATCCCAAGCGTTCGAACCTACAACGACCAAATTACAAAATATCAGTGCGCCCCGGTATTGATGTTTATTCCAGCACTCCGCATTCAAGGTTACAACAAAGTGCAGTTGACCCCTGGTGTGCAGCTGTGTCGTATTCACATTTTCGCAGGACTTGGTGTAGTAAAATTATTGAAGCTGTTTGCGAATTTTTTATGCTTTCGCATCATAAGAGGAGCAGTCTCGTATACCGTGTTTTTGCATGATATTTTCTACGTCATTATTTTCGTGCTGTTGATCTGGGCGGGAAAGAGGTGCTATCACGCGTAATGCCCTTATTTCTTATCTGTTCCTCCACCCGGAAAAAAAACCGCGAAACAAGTAAAAAATGAAGTAAAAGGACATTGGTAATTTTATTTTATGTTCAAAAAGCTTAATACGCACTCATTGTCTGGGATACACACGACTAATATTTAATTTGGGAGTTCCGGTAGAGTGTTCTCAGCACTGAAGAAGTCCGACAATGAGAGTTACTGATAAAGAAACATGGTCTAGGCTCAAAAGTTTGATTTACGATTCATAACAAAGTGCTTGGCATATCAGGAAGAGCGGGCAATACAAGCAAAAGCCGACACTGTTTATTTAAATATAATGTCCTTGCTTCCTTCGTTAAAGAAAGAAATTGCTTTCCTAAGGATATATTCGACCTAACAAATTACGTTTAATTGATAGCTTTTTTGTAATATGTGTTTGAAAGATGTAGATTTATATACAACAGATGTGTTTGATAGTTACTGCCATGAATGTTGCCGTTGTATGAGAACAACTGTTTTTTTTTTATTTGTTTTATAAATAATGTTATCATACTCGAGCTGTTAAGCAGACAAATTCGTTTCATGGTAGTTGTGTTTGATACATTTTGAGATTTCGAGTTATGTTTAAAAATGATTCTGCAGAAAAAACCTACACTGGCATTAATGTATCATTGGATTGCTGTTTTTTTTTTTCTAAAAAAGAACAATATATTGAGTTTCGTCGACAGTGTGCCTTCGTCCTCTGCATTTCCAAAAAGGTCAGTGGCACTTCACTGCCTATAGTTTAGTGAGTCCCAAGCAGAATTTTATTATTTTGGTCAATAACCGACTAATGCTGCTGCTTTTCATAAAGAACATGATCTGCCATATGTTTACAAATGTGCCACACCAGCACCGCAAGAGTTCGTGGCATTTATTATGCTTCAAAGGGGGTCAGAATGGAATGTAGGGGGTGATATTAAAAGTGAAGCGTGCCTAGTAGACGACGGTGCCCACAGGGCGGTGCACGAAGTGTCCACCTCGGCTCTGGTGCACAGAACTGTGAGAGCCGGTCACCACTGGAGCGTGGTGCACCTCGGCCTGGTGGTAGGTGCTGTGGATAGAAAAAAACATTTATATGCGTTAGTCTCAAGAAAAGAAAAACACAGTCATTGATGAGAACAACAGTTTCAGGTCATGAGCTGTAACGTCGAACGTCGAGCTACAGTCTGTTACAAGTCAAGAAGGTAGCGACAAATGCCCCTCAAAGGGAATCATATATCCCTCCGCCACCTCCGCATCCAATAGCGTCCCATCGTTTCCGTGACGTTGCGGCCAACGCGCGAAGAGGGTCGTGCCTTTCTGTACATATTTACTTTATCTCTCGACTTTGACTTAGCATTCTGGAAGCCACGAGATGGAGATTAAGTCTTCCCCCTTCCGATGGAAACAAAGACGACTTTCGGGGATTAGCTTCCGCCTCCGATTGATACAAAGGCTGCTTTCAGGGGCTCGGTTCCTTCTCCGATGAATACAAAGGTCGCTTTCTTAAAAAGTGGGGGTCGGAGATAAGTTGGCACCACTCTGTGGCCATTATCTATCCATTGAAGCGGAACAAGGAGCGTTTCCAGTGAACTCTTCTTTCGATTGCGGAGGTATTTGAAACCGGCGCACCACGCTTGTGGGAGGAGCTTCTCCTACCTTCTTAAATTGTAACCGACTATAGAAAGGGTACAAGTTATAAAATCAGGACTGTGTTCGAATTATACTATGACATACATTTTTGTAACCAGACGATAATCATTTTCTTTTCGAGCCAGCCTCACATACACGAAAGTAAGCACAAAGCCGTTCAGGTGATTCAACTTCGGACAGATGTTTGTTTACAACAACGCGTTCTTATACTAGCTGCTGCATATCAACTTCGCAATACGTCATGATTGCGGAGTTTATACGTTAACGCCGTCAGTAATACAGTGATATTGCCACGCCTCGTGTTCCGTCTACTCAGGGCTGTTCAGTATTATTGATCCTCCTTTACGCGCAAAGCATGAGTGCGCACATTTTGTCAGCGCTCCTATCGAGGCGACGCTCACGGTCGGCTCTGGAAAGTTCGACAAGTTGATGAAAAGATAGGGGCCGGGAGACAATCGGTCATACCTCTCGTCGCCGACCATTGCCTACGCTCGCCTGCCTTGCTGTCGCAGTGTTTTTTGTGTTATTTTCTGGTGGCACAAGTCCGCCCAAACAAAACCACCGGTCAACTGAATTACTGCAAGTGGTCTCTGCGGCTTCTCCGCGTTACAATATCACAAACAAAGAAATGCGGTCACAGGCTATAAAGTTCCTTGAAAAATGGGGTCTATATGCTATTGACTTATCAAGCAATCGAAAAAGACATAATTCTGTAACAGTTCTTGAATTCGAAGGTAGCGACGAGAACTCACCCAAAGATGGGATCATGCTTGGTGACGGTGGTCTTGGGGTGAACGAGTTTCTGCTGGCTGATGGTGTACCCGTGGGCGTGGGGTGGCACGTAGGCCACCTCGCTGTGGTGCTCCACCACCGGCTGACGCACCACCGTGGTGGCGACGGGGACGTGGACGGCGGCAGCGTGGTAGACGTGTGGGGCCACGTAGCCGGCCTTGCAGCAGGTGGCCAACACAATGAGACAGGGCACGAGGGTGGCCTTCAAGGACATGGTGGATGAACATTTAGTTCCAATACTTTAACTGTAAATGTGCAGATGCAATTTGAGAGCACTGTTCAGCAAGCATGCGCAGACGGGCACTTTGCTCGTCGTCTGCCAGAACAAAAACGCTGTTCTGGTGCGGAGTGCACTCTACAGAGGTGCGGTGAAAGCCTGCGTTTAACATGCCTCAGCGGAAATGGAGTCTGCAATGAATGACAGTAAATACCGCCTATTTAAAGGAATGAATGAAAGAAATACAAGTCATTATTTCTCACAAGCAGCCTCTTGCTCATAAATTGTGAAGAACTTCTGCTTCTTGAATGTCTCTCGAGTGCTTGAATGTCTCTTGAATGTCTCTCGAGAGGCAAATTTTGGACGCTTAAAAAGAACAGCATGGCTTGGATTGAAAACCTCTACCGACTCCCAATAACGGGTAGAAAGTTGCCGTATCATTCTTCCTGATCGATGGCTTCGCAGATGCGATTGAATAAGAATATTTACTCAAATAGTGTATTTCACGATGCAACAGGGAGTATTGTAATTTTCCGCGACCTCTCCTTCAAACATTGCGCGAATCCACGCCTGTTTAGAAAGTAAAATAAATCATTTTGCGTTACACAATTACTTTTTTTTCTTCGCATTAAATGAGTTGTCAACGGACACTGGTTTAAAACCCTGAAATGACAACGCGCATATAGTGTACTCACGAAGGTGTTCATGTTGTATGTGCACGGAAATGCCTCGAGTTACTTGCTCGATTGAAGACTGCGCTGACAGGGTTATCGCAGGAGTCTTTTTATGGGCTGCTATGGGGAAATACCGAAAGGTGTCGGAAACACGTGTGCTCGAAGAGTGCAGCGTGCCCCACCCATAGTATTCTGGCGACACCGCGAAGGCTACTCCTCGCGTCATACGCCTTGGGTGCGGTCAGCGACCTGAGTGAGGTTTACCAACAACGTCGAGAATAGCGTACTACCGGTGCCTCATCAGCGTGCGGGGCACGGAATTCGCTTCGTGTGGGACGACTGAATGCCGCGGCAGATGCGATTTGAAATGTATTACCATTTCCTTTCCTGTGCACATGTGTATTTTTTTTTTGATAATATAGCTGCGTTACAGTTAGGTATACATGAGAGCTAATTTGCATATAAAATTACTCTGTTTAACCACCTCTTTAAACACGCATTTTAAGACAAGATTATTTAATTAAAAGTGTCATATTAGCGTACGATCAAAACATCATAAATATTTTGCATCCCAAATTTTCTCTTAAACCCTCGCCTACTAATTAGAGGTGTGGCTAGTGTTTAGGTCTCGGATCTTGTTTTGCACGCTCTTCGGCAGACAACGGCAGATCGACGAATAATCTGCTCTCTTGAGATCTTTCATCATGGTTTTTATTTTATCCTTAAAAATGCCTTTTATGCTGTAAGAAATGAACATGTACGTCAGCAAGCGGGGGGAAAGCCGACATGTTTTCAACGAATAGGTATGTTTTATCTGGTGAATAAATACTGGCACTGTAATTTGGAAGTGACGATTTTCTGCAATTTCTCATGACGAGTCGTGTCAGCCCTTTAATCACTTGTACAATTTTAAATCTCTAAATTTTCACAACGCCAAAAGCAGTCGCTTATTTAACATTTAGATATCCCTTGATAGCCTCCACCTTCCTGCATATGTTTCGTCAACGCCGCACAGAAATTACTATTGTGCGCACCAGATAGCCAGGAGTTATTGTTGAGAGAAGCAGACTTCGGAAATAATTCGTTAAATTTTCAAGTAATTTTGTAATTGCCACGTTAATTTTTTCGGAAGTAATTTGTGAAGTAATTTCGTTACAAAATACTGTTAGCAGATTTCTTTAATTACGCGTTACGTTTTTAAAGTATCGAGCAGAATACAGTAACTGGAGAAATACGAGCAGAACATTCAACAGCATAAAGAGAGCAAGTTCAGCAAAATAGAAAACATCAGGAAAAGGAGAATAGCCGAAAAGAAAACACGATTTTTTGTATGACCGGTGATTAGAGCCACTAGAAAAACGGACAAGGCATGTAAATATATACGAAAGACAAAGGTCAAGTAAGACAACGCCGAGTAGGCTCTCCGTCGCCTACCATTGTGTTTTTCTTCTTCTCCCGGGCAGAGAGAAGCTCTTCGTGTTTATTTGTTTTTGTCTTTTACACCGATTCACCCTTTTCAACTTCTTCGACATCTTCCGCCCCCTGCACATATATCAAACGGGGGTCCGAATCTGGGAAGGAAACCCATCTCATCGACCCTATCTAGCATCCCCTCTTTCACCCCAACAACAAGGCCACGAAGGTGCAACCCTAGCCATATTTTACACCATTTTTAATTCTATAAAGACGTATCAACAACAACAATCCACGATTCGCAGGTTCACAAATCTCATAACAGAAGATGTAGCCTCGCGCGAGGGGGTCGAATTATCTTTGTCTTTGATGTGCCCTATTTTATTCTAGCACGCTCTTGAGGCACGGCTGAAAAGCGCCTGGCGCGAGGCTAAGAGCATCGTCTTCGAAGGTACGGACGATACTTCTTTTGGTTTACTTGTATGGGCATTGCGGTCGAGTCCACTCCTCACTTCACAGTCAACTGTCAACATAGAGTGTGTTGGGGGGGGGGGGGGGAGGTTAGACCATCTAAGGAGTGCTTACAGAGAGAGATAGAGAACGCCTAAACGTGGTGTGATCCTCTATTATTTTGTGAGACCGATGGCCACCGCTTCTCTCGCTCGCTATGCCCTCCCCTCCCCTGGCCTCCACGAATATTTTTTTATGAAAGAAAAAACCGATGAACGATCGATAACTCGTAGCCACCACTTCTTTTCTGACTGCTCGAGTTTTCGGTCATGGAGCTCCCGTCGTCTCAATGGCCATCTCTTAATGAGATGTTCAAAATTCAGGGCATTAAGTAGAACGAAAATCGAGAGTTTCAGCGCATACTTTGCTTGCCAAAAAAAGCACACTGTCACCAGCGAGAACAATGAACACTAATCTACGAAAACCCATCAATGTAAGCTGGGGGGTTACATTCTGCATTGGCCATACATTGTAACGTTAGAACAAAGGTTTTCTTTTCTTGTGAGTAACAGGCGAAACACCCTGAGTCAAAAGGGAGCTTTCGTAGATCGCTACTATAGCTCCGAATCTCGTAGCGTAGGTAGACGTTGCTACCGAGCATGCGCACCGCTAGCTTTTCCTGCAAATTCCAGGGATAATTTCCGGAGGCGGTAAGCTAGCGGGATGGCGGGTGTGGTTGCAGATTTCGGTGCCTTGTTGGCTTACAGGTGAACGGAGTGCACCTACACACTGTCTCATAAATACAATATTTTATTTTTACAAGGACTACCATAATACGCGTGCAAAAGATCTGAAAAGTAGTCTGCAGGATGTTTTTGAAAAATATGAAAATTGTTTCTGTTGTTTTAGAGAAAAGTGTACGGAAAAAGTAACGCTAAAGTAATTTGTAATGTAACGAGTAAAGTAATCCGTCACTTTTCAGCGGAAGTAATTTGTAACGGTAATCCATTACATTTGAGGCCCGGTAATTTGTAATTGTAATTCATTACATTTTTTAAAGTAACGCGCACAAATCTGGAAAGAAGCAACACCTAGAGGGCAAGTAAAGTTATCTTTAATTATATTGCACAGTGCCTGGTTTGAATATATTTTGGTCTGTCTCATGGAAAGCGATTAATATGCGATGAATTAAAAAGGATCGTCTCCCGCTTACCTATATTCGTAGCGAGCCTCTTGGCGTAAATGTATACTACAAGCAGAAATAATGAAACAGAAAGAGAACAAGACACAGATGCGCACATTTTGTCAAATATTGTGGCTGCATCTGTCTCGTGTTTTTTCCGTTTTATTCTTTGTGCTAAAACTATACAAATGTTCGCGTTTGCTTGGGCACAACAGCAAATGCTCTTGAACTTTTTCGTGTTTGAAAATATCATGCAGCTGCATATTCCCTACACTGCAGCTAGATTGATAATTGATTGAGTATGAGTTATATAAGATGTCAACTTTCCTTCATTGTGCTTTAAATATGTTTTATAATTAATTTGAATATGTTAATTTGTTTGTTTGTTTTATTATTTGTCGGCACATACTGCAATAAGTTAATTATATTATACATAACTGAAGTTTTTAATACTTTTTGCTTCGGCGCATGCATAATACAGATAGTAACCTACCGAAAAGACATGGCAGTGTGATACAGCCCGGAAAATAATAAACCATATTCTAAAGGCTTGCGATATGAAGCATTTTTTGATCCGGCGGATTCCAGAAAAGTATTCCAGCATAAATTATATTTTTAAAGACCTCGTCAGTTTGCCAAATTCCCCGTAATCCTGGTAAAAGATATATACAAGGCAATTTCGCTAGGACGAAAAATATAAAAAAATGTTACATTAAAAACAAAATCCTGCAGAATAACTTTATCCCCTGCGCCGGACGTCAGGGCAATAGTATCAAGAAACGATTGGTGGCTTAATTAACAAAACAATTGTTGACTACTTTATTGAATTGCATATTCTATTTGGTGGTTCACGACCCATTATTTATACAGGTCAGATCAGTTTTTTGGTTTCAGAAAAAATAAACATTTTTCGAGTTCTGACGTGACGAATATCGGATACTTCGGCAGTGCGAACGTGGTACTCAGAAATTAAGAAGAGCAAAAGGCGTTAAAACGCCGCCTCCCGAAGACGGGGAAGAGTTGCACATTGGTTAGACTTCAAGGGCGGCATTCTTCGGCCCCCGAGCGTGAGAGCCGAGGAACGCCGCATGCAAGGTCAATCAAAGGGCATGCAAGCATCGCAGGATGCAGGATAGCACTTATCCTGCATCCTGCGATGCAAAATAATTGCTATTATTGCCTCTTTGTAATCAAATTTTCTGTGGTCAGTTAGAGTTGCGGTAAAATACTGACATTGCAACACGAATAATCTCCACTAAGCTTGCACCTGCGCTATAACCTATCGGCGTATTGGCCGCCCCCTTGCAGCAGGAGCCAGCCAAATCGCCACACTACCTTGAAGCTTCGCTATGCCAAGTCCTGTCAATCCTCACGCCATTCCCAAGTTTCGTCGCTCTTGAAGATGCTTTTGCCAGTCGCCTCAGTAACGGAAATCGGTCACGAAATAAAAAAAAATCATTCTTATTAAATAAAGCATAATAGTCCGAGAACACCTCAGCAATTACTTTGAGCTGTGAATGCGAAAGCATAAATGTCGTGCTTGGGAGAAGAGCGTGTTGGTTCAAGTCAAGGATGAAGAAAGAATAAAACAATGAAAACTGGGACAACACAACACATCTTTCAACTAGCAACGACGAGTAAAAACTTCAACAGCGAGTAGCCGATTATATCCAGGAGGAAAAGGGAGGAGAAGGGGAGAGAAGGGGAGATAAGAAACGCGAAGTGCAAGTCAGAGAGGGGGGTTTATCTCGGATTTTAGAAATTCAACCTCAGTTTTCGTCAGCAGGAGGGAAGGGTTTGACACGTTGTTGTTTACTGTGGTCATGGCGAATGACTCTATGATCTCCCTTCCAAATCTGCTGTCATGACCCCCCCCCCCCCAGGATTTTCGTTTCATCAAAGAGGGGATGACAAAGCGAACACGAATGGGCATGTATGACTATGGGATGATAGGAATCTGGAGAGGCCTTAGAAACTTCGTTGTGATGTTCCCGGAGTCTGTGATTGGTGCATCTGCCGGTCTGACCTATGTATTGATGGCCGCAGCTCAAGGGGATGGAGTAAACTTTCTTCTCTTGGCATGGTATGAATTTGTTTTCGTGTTTAACACTGCAGCTGATCGGAATCCGGTTGGGGTTCACTTGTTGGCAGAGTTGCTTAAGAAGCATGCGGCACAAGAAGAACAACATTCGTGTCGAACTTTGAAGCAATGGATTTTATCCGGTGGGCTGAATTGTGTACGTAAGGAATGACGGCGAATAGGGCTTCCCTTTTTGTGGCTGGTGACTGGCGATCAGGCCCGCGAATCAGCCTTTCCATTACTGATCGTAGAAGGTCGACGGGAAACCCTGCCTTGACGAGCCTCATGTGCTGGAATTTGAAGCTATCTTCTGAAAGATGGCAGCAAGACTTCGTGAAGGATGAAGAAAACAACGATTTGATCATACCGTGTTTTACCGACTTCGAATGGGCGCTAGAAAGCGGTAGGACAGGTTTAGCAGACCTTTGTTGAAAGGCCCAGCAGAGTTCAGTGGCACTGACATGAAGCCGCAAATCCAGGTACTGAAGACCTTCATTCGAAGGTTCTTCCTTCGTGAAAGTAAGGCCTGACAAAGAAGCGGAAAAAACGGCTGTAATGCTATCTGGAGAAGTTTGATCAGGATGAATGATTATATAATCGTCTACATATCTGAAAACATGGCAGCCAGGCGTGGAGATGTCCAGCTGTGCTTTTATAGCTCTGTCGACGAATAAAAGAAATAACTCGCTGAGAATGGGGGCAAGGCATGAGCCGATGCAAACTCCTTTCTTTTGGCGGTAGATCCCTCTCTCATGTTCAACTAAGGTGGACTGGAGATATAGATGAATCAGGTCCACGATTCATCTATCATCCACCGGAGGAATTCTGAAAATCCACGGCTCCGTGCTCAAAGATGGCGTCGGAGATTGAGGCAAGCAATGCGGTAGGATCTAGATTTAAATACATGTCTTCTATGTCAAGCGAACAAATAGAGTGCGGCAAGGAGAAGAAATGTTGGTAACTGATGAGAGAGATGAGTTCTATTGAGTTAGACACTCTAAAGGGTTGAGGAAGGTGGATGCAGGACTAAGGAAGCGGAATGTCGTAATTCCGCTCCCTTAGTTCGTTTGCGGCGTGGCGTGGACGGCCACGTTTCGCTACTGTCGAAGTATCGGCCGACGGCCGAGCGCGCGTTCTCGTGAAGTGGCCGGCCCTGCAGGCTCTCCGGAGTTTGCCCGAGCGGGCTGTGGGGCCAGGGTCGCACCTCTTACCGGCGGCCGGGTCTCTGCGTGCGCTGCGCCGCCATGGTTTAAACCCAAGGTAAACTATGCTTACCTACGCTGCTTGTTTCAAGGGGAGCGTCCACTTAGAGATGGGAACAATGAAAACTAATATAGGAGGCTCGTCTCGCATCCTCCACCATTATCACGGAGGCGCAACGTGGGGCACCAACTAATGAAACGCTGCAGAGATAATTGTGAGATACGCCAAGCAATTGTCTCACATTTGTATTCGTCACTGAGTGCATTAATTGGTGCCTCCACCACTTCGACTGGAGTCACTCGGTCGGAGTCTCCCCCAAACGGGCACTTAGAGCACCTCCGGTAGCGAGTTCACTCCACCCTTGTGAAGTTCCGGTTGTTTTGTTTTATTTTGATTTTCTTGTCGAATATTTCAAGGTGGCCGCCACGCCGGCAAAGCAGAACATAGGAGACGCTAATCTGACGCTGCAGCTGCTTAAGCGAAAGCTTGTGTAGTTTTTGGCTCTTTATAACTCCTGAAATTGGGACTGAAGCGACAGCAACGTCTTGTAAGCACGTCGCAATCCCATTGACTAAATTTATTTTCTATACAGGAAGTTCGCGCCTTCAACCCGTTTGTGGACCCATCAAGATGAAACCAAATCGCAAACAACCTTCTTTCAGTCACCGGCAAATGTTTTAGCGCACGAGTGGTACGCGACCGCATCGACCTGCTGATCGCGCAGTTTGCTGCAGAGGATCGCGTCAACTTAAGGTGAGTGTAATGCTCCATTTACTGCTAAATAGTTTTTTTTTAAAGCAATGCGGCCTTAAAGTGTGTGCGTTGCTCTAGCTGAGCACGTGATCGAGCTCAGTCGCTACTCTGTCGCAGGTCGGAGTAGCAATAGCGAAAAAGAACAGCTCCTCCAGAAGATCGCCGATCTGACAAGATAATTTAACTACAAGTCTGAGGGCGGCAGCTGTCAGGACAGCGGCACCATCACGCGAGAAGCTCATAGCCGAACGAAGCGACGCGTCGGCGTTACGCGACACCGCCGCCGCAACCAACTTGGCATACTCCGCGTTACGTCACTTTTGTTTCTTTCTTTTTGGTTTCTCTGTTTAGTAATGCTGGGCACGTTCGATTTACCTGCGCTAGCCTGCACCGGCGCAGTAAAGGTTAGATGAAGAAAAGTGTAAGACAGTTTTCCCAGCTTCTATTTTAAGATAGGCTGCACTCTTAAATAGCATGTAGGTGTTCATCGAGTGTAGATGGTGCAGTAGATGTAGGTAAATCGAACCAGCCTACTGTTAATCTCTTTCAAGGGTGTTACAGAAGAGGAATGTAAACAAAGTATCACAATTGTGGCACTTGCTGCAAAATTTTCAGACAAAAGTTAAAAAAGGAATTCGGCAATATTCACAACATCTGGTGGCATTTGCAGAATGGCAACGCAACTGCGGATGCATGGCGCGCCTCCACTTCTACTGATGCTGGTGCTGCAGCGTACGTGAAAATCTCCTCGGCCTTCGACGTACTAGAAAGTGCTAGCAACATATGTAAATGGTTTCCTAATTAACATAGAGGGCAGGGCGTCTTAATATGTATGCGTTTGTCTTAAAGGGCAACTCCGGTCGAAAAAAAACCAAAATAAATGACTATACTTCGTTTCACCTTATGTGCGAGCGAAGGCAAAGCTGGAAGCGCGAGCACGAAAGCTCCGTGCCTTCAGGCTTTGCTCGAGCGCGCGAGCTGGGCAGAAACGCAAGAAGCGCTGGTCTTGTGCTTCTAGCTTTGGCTTCGCTCGCAGATAAAGTGAAACGAAGTATAGTATCGCTTTAGTGGCTTGCAATTTGATCACAGTGGACATTTTACGTCAAAGTGAAACCGCACACTCCGCTATGACCGATTTTAATGATGTGACCAGCTGCTTTTTACGGGCGGCAAGCGGGTTAGCTGCTAGTCGATTAACCCTTGTGGCGTTAGATCGCGGTGGAGCTGCGGTTGATTGGTTGTACCACTCACCACAGCAACACGTTGACTTTACGTCGTGACCGTAGGCTGATGATCAGTGTTGCCGTCCCTCTACCAGATAGTTTCGGCTTTTCCGTAGACGCCCGACGCCAAACTTTGAGCCGTGATACTTATAAAACTGCACACAATATCGAGAAAAAAATTATAACTTATTATTCAGAGACCCTGCTTTAGCTGAAAACGGTCGTAATCCCAAATTGTAAAAAAAAATTGTTGACTGAAGTTGCCTTTTAAGCATGTTTCACATGCTGCAATTAGCGACTCCTGCGAACTATAGGGGGCGTGCTGTTCAGACGAAATGGCGGACGAAAGGAGGTAGTTTTCGTCGTTCAGCGTGAGGACCATCAGGAATTCCTTGCACTGCAGCGTAAAATCGGTGTTACATATGAAAGCAAAGCGATTATCGACAGAAAGCACTTTATACTAGTCAATGCGTAGGAATGACACGGCGGAAGCATAAAAATGATTGCTGGAAACAATTATTTGTTTCTACGCTGCGTACGAGAAGGAAGCAGCAATAGCAGACGAGAGAGTCGAAATGACCACCTCTTTTGAGCTTCTCGGCGTGGCCGCCACAAGGTGTTGATTTCGCTGGAGTCGCCAATACTGTGGTCAAAATCACTCCCGCTGTCGGTGCTAGGGCAGCGCTAGCGGTCGCAGCACCGCTAATGTGGAAAAGTTTCTAAGCTCTTTCTGTTATCTTTAATGCATTTTACGGTTGCATTTTATTCTATACAGTTTTCTTGTATTTTTCTCATTGAAGGTCCATAAGCCTTCGACTTTAGTTTATCGTAGGGTGAGACAAAGCGTTTGCCTACGCTTTTCATTATGAGAGATGCGGTGGACAGTGCTGCATATTTGAACCACCAATGGAAATACCACTGGAACTACTAATGGAGAACATAATATTCATGAGTTAAGATCTTCAGAAGTGTTGCTTTTCATATTTTTTTCAGGGACCACTTGTGTTGTAGATACAGCAGAGCTTCTCTCGACGGCAGCTGCAGGCGACACATATAAGCTTGTGACTCATGACCTGAGGAGAGAGTTAACCGCAGCTTCCACGAAGCCCCCCTTCGATCGATGTTGTAGGCAATGTGCCTGCAGCTTCACCCGAGCGGACCACGGAACCTGAAGCTAGCCGTCAGGTGCAGAGGGGTAAGCTCCAGGCTTCCAAAGCAGCTCAAATGTTCTACAAACCTCCACAAAAATCCCTTGTGATTAGGTGAAGAGCTTGAAATAAGTGGAGCTGCATAAACCGAAACAATGAGAGAACCTTAAGCACTACCATTTGCAATCGCCATGAACTGGAACCCACAGTGCCTGACACCGTTCGGAAAAAAAAGAAATCTTGCTGTGTATGCATGCGTTTTTAAATACCTTTTTTACAGTTAATACCGAAGTGCCTCAGGCATTTCCTGTTACACCGAAGACAAATCTATCTTAATATCTGCATCTGCATCTAAGAAGAAAAGTTGAATATTAGTTGTGAATGCTTAATCTAATTGACGTGCAGTAAAAGAAAAGCTACTGCAGTATTTCATTTCACAATCTGGGCACCTTGATCTCATCAGTGTTCTTCAAGGCCCAGGTTGCCTGACGTTCATGTTGCCTTTGTGGTTCCAACGATCATTTCGTGCTCGTTCATGGTCTGTGTATTGCACGTTCCCGACGTTTTATTGACTGCATCACGTTTCCTGTGCCTGCATATGTCGCGGTGAGGCTTTCTTTCTTGTAGGAATCCGAGGACGCTGCAGCAGCGTAAATGAACTTGCTGAATATGTTCAGGTAAATTTGCAACTTGGTTTCGCCCGGTGTTTCTTTCAGATCAGATATGCAGCTGGGAAATCCTTGCCCGGTGTTTCTTTCAGATCAGATAAGCAGCTGGGAAAGGTGACCACAATGCAAACCTCTAGGAAGAGTTTGTTTACATTTCTGAAGAAATATTTGTCTAACATGCACTGTTGTTTTAGTTGTTTTTTTTTTGTTTCCAGGAAAAAAATAAAAAAATTATAATTAAATATTCTTTGAAAAGTTATTGCCGTTTGAAAAGGCATCCGAGCGAGGGAGAACAACCTGGAGAAGCGGCGCATTTCACTCGAAGAGAAGCGCCTCGTCTTCGAGGAGAACCGCCTGACCCACGACAGAAACAAGCACGAACAACAAGTTCGTGAGTGGGAGGAAGAAAAAAATGAGAGAGCTGAAGAAGGGGCAGAAAGTGAAAGAGATCGTGCACAGGAAAGGCCCTTTTTTTCTCGCACAGCAGCAAGCCGTGATCAATGATTGGTAATAACTTTAAATAGACAGCAGGCTTTGAATTTTTGTTTTTAATTGTTTAATTTTCATAACAAAATACTTAAAATAAATGTAGACATGGAAGCTCCAAAGAAAACTTTCAAAAGAAAACAACATCAGCATCCTTTAATACGGCACAATGGAAATGACTAGAAAGGCTGCTTTATGGTTAATGAACAGCGTCACCAAAATTATATCGAACATGCACGCTGTATAATCTCACGGCTACAATATCTTGACAGCAGCTAAAGAAGTGCTGCACGAAATAGCGCTAAATGTGCAACACTTAAAAAAAGACTAGAAAAAACATGTTTAGGCAAAGTTACAGGGCCCACCAAGCCTATACGAGAATGCAAACTGTGTCTTATCGCATGCGAACGCTAGCTGCCACGGTTGCATGGAGGCGAAGCACCAGCCTACGGATACCCAGTTGTTTTGAATGTTGGTAGAGATGTCCACAATCTCACTGAGGCTTATTTCAAAGAAGGTGCCGTGATATTGAAATTTCTGTTGTACGTCGGAACATACCCAGATGGTTCAAATTAATCCTCAGTCCTGCTCTGGGCCATTCCACGTGTACTTTGTCGGTTTGGCACGTAAAATCCCCAAATTTGTATTTATCTCATGGGAGCACATTCCTGGCAGCCGCCGAAAAGCTGCTCAATGAGGAAGTGCTCAGTAGAATGGCCCAACCAGGGAAGTTAGCTCGCTCAAAGACGAAATGGCGGCAGGTCCGGGAACAACACGGCAATTCTGCTTGATGCAGGCGGCGGTCGAAGGTGACTGCTGAAATCGTCTGTTATTAAATGGCTCATTCAGTAAAAACATGGAAAGTCCACTAATTGAGTCATCTAATCACTGGCGGTTTAGGCAGTCCCCTAAGAAGCGTAATGCGAAAGGGTGTTATAAGTGTGGATTGACTGGCCAGCAGAATTGTTATGCTGTACTTGGCCTAGCTATAATTTCGGCCTTGAACGAGCGACCATCCCCTGCTCTAGTTGTGATATTGAGCGGTATGTGATGAACCACTGATATTTCGAGATAAGACACAGTTTGACTGTTCCATATAAGATTGTTCAGCACTGTACTAAGAGTATTTAAAAGCTGTGTCCCTCCCGTACAGAGGGTTTCAAGTATTGCTTCAAGTTGGGTGCGCGAAGCCAAAAGAACATGCCAGTCTGGCTAGCGTATAGGCATGTTTGACAGTTAGTTAGATTTTCCCCCACCCGATACATTTTTCCCACATCCTGCAAGTACTGCTTCTGATACTTCTTGAAATCTAGAAATGCGAACTGGGATTCTCTTTTGCCGAACCCGCACTCAACAGCTTGTTGCACAGTGCTCATGCCAATGTTGACAAGCACTTGCTGTTGAGTGAGGGTGGCACTTGCGTGCGGCCTCATGAGAAGTCGCCGTAATGGGTTTGCAGGGTCGCTGTAGATAGTGTAGGCGCGGCCCTGCACAGGCTTTTCCAACTTCTCGTAGAGACCACTCAGTGTAAAGGAGGGAGCGGAGTCAAAATGCATCTGTATATTATATGGTTGACTACATATTGGGGAAGGCGGGGGGGGGAAGGGGGGGCTTAAAGCTCCTTCTGGCTAGGCCACTGATCACCAGTAATGACAAGTATTATCATGTGACGATGCAAGCTTTTACTTTTGCAGGGCGTTTCACGAAATTCCGGCCAAATCACTCCAGCAATGTGTATTTATCGTCGAGAGGAAACGTTATCATATCGGTCTTTGCCAAAGAGTCTCAGTAGGAAGATGCATAAACTTTGTTGTAATTAGGTTCTTAATTTTTTTGTGTAACTATCTTTTTAGTTAGAAAACATTATACCTTTAGGTATAAAAGTACATTAAACCAGTGCACATTACAAACAAATATGGGCACGCAAAAAAAAAAAAAACTTAATTTGGACATCTTGGAAACCCTGAGATGGGGAACGATAAAAAAACGGACGAACACAACAAAATCTCAAAATCTCTTGAGATTTTGTTGTATTCGTCCGTTTTTTTATCTTTCCCCATCTCAGGGTTTCCAAGATGTCGAATAATTACCAGCTCGCCTGCACTCTATCACTGCTTAATTTGAACGCATTTTTAAGTTCTGGTTTTCTATTGGAAAGCATCTTTGCGTCAACAGTCTTGCTCCTCTTGGGCAAATTACGCAAGTACCGTGCGTAATTTGACCACGCACGCTACGCTCTATTCTACGAGGGAGGTGAGGCGATGGTCGCGCGCTTTGACCACGGGGAAGGGGACTGCTGGCGCGGAGATGCGTTTTGATTGGACACCGAAACTTCAAAACGCATCCAAATTGGGATAATAGTTTTTTCGAAATGTCGTAAAATGCTGCGTGCGTTTTTCAGAAATTTATTGGTTTAAAAACGCCACTCTGTTGACGAGCAGACTTACTCTTGCGAAGCGTTCCAGGTCGCTCAAGCTCAGCCAGCTGTGGGTGGTCAAGTCGACCAGCAAGTGGCCAAAGGTGCCGTCGATGTGCGTGAGCACCTGACCGACGATGCTCGACATTGCTGACAAATGACGGCCGAAGATAGGCTCAAAATTCTACCAGCGGTTTGGATAGACAAGTTGGCGCAGGCATATAAGGAGGGCCTCCTCCCCACTAACAACAACCCCTGGCTGCTGCGCACCCCATCTGGCATCAGCAGGGCGTCATTGAGGAGTCCATAATCGTCCTTCTAAAAGCGAAACACACTCCGGAGAGTCAGATCGTCGAGTATGGCGACATCCAGGAGTCTCCTACTTGACTTGTATCTATGCGGTTCTGGCTCCCGGTATTGGAGGAACATGTCCTCCAAATCGCTTTACGACATGTTCAAATGCATAAGCTGGTCAACCAGCACACTGGATCGCGATCGGCGTATTGGAGGCATGATTAGAAAAAAAAAAAGAAACCACTTTACAAAGCTCAAAGCGTGCGCAACCTGGATTCGTAATTTGCCGCGAAATGGAGCACGTGTGGATTTATTTATGTCAAATGCCTTCAAGGTAAATACATTGAAGAGGGGAGTGAGCTATAAAATATTTACATTGTGGACATATTGGTAAGAACATTCCCCATCACGCTCGAGCCGTAGTCACAGACTTTTTTACCCACTCACATTTTTTGTCACATCACCGTTGGTAAGAATGCAAGCGGAATTTAATAAGATCGATTCTTCACGGCTAGACATATTTAGTGACTCATCAACTTTTAGCCGTAATCTGGAAGGCATATTACTTGTATAGTTTGGTGAAGCCATCTTGTGCTTACGCATGTTTTTGCATTCAGCCAATTTTCTTCTGTATAGTTTTATTTTTAATGTATTTGATTTCCTGTGTTATGTTCGAAAATATGTTGTGTACCACACAAAAGGCCATGTGCTGTTTGTGGACACATAAAATAAAAAGATTATTTATTATTATTTATAAACAGGACAATATCAGTGATGTTGGCAGTCGAGGCGGGAAGGTGGTTCCAATCGAAGGAATTTTGAGGCACGAAAGAATATTGAAATAACGATGTTTTGAAGTTTGGAATGCTGACCTTATGACTATGATCAATGCGAGCGGAGATGTAGAATGGTGGATTAGTTAGTTTTTGACGAAGAATAGCATTTTGGTGAATATTTCATGAAAAAGACACAAACGAAATATTTTGCGGCGATGAATAAGGGATGGTAAACCTAACGTGTTTTTCATTCTAGTGACGCTGGCGGTGCGGTGATAGTTTGACAGAATGAAACGGGCTGAGCGGTTTTGAATTGATTCAAGTATGGTCATTAATGACGAGTGAGCAGGGACCAATGCAGCTGCAGCATATTCCAATTTTGGACGAATTAGAGTTTTGAAAATGGTTAGTTTCAATGAAGACGCAGCCAGAAAGAAATATATTTTTAAGCACCCTAGCATGCTGTTAGCACCGTTAACTACGTATTGGACATGTATCATCGAAGAAAGGTTAGACGTTATGTGAACTCCAAGATTTATAAGCAGACGCTGCAGCGAGAGGTTTATTGTTAAAATGGTAGGTATGACACACAATTTGAGAACGTGATATTCTCATTGATTTGCATTTTTCAGTGTTTAGTTCGATTAGCCACTGGCTACACCATAGCGTTATCAGATTAAGGTCAGATTATAAAAGAAAAGTGTCAGATATGTCAGTAATTTTTCAATAGATTACGAAATCGACTGAAAATAAGCAGATAGACGATTAGATGTTTTTTACCCAGTCAATAATGTAAATGAGAAAGAGCAGCGGGCCTTTGGGACACCTGAGTTAACTGGAACAGAGCTAGAATTGGTATTATTAACAATAACAAATTGTAGACGGTTTGTCAAACATGCATGAACCCAATGTGAATGCAGAATCAATGTTAAGTGATTGTAATTTATGAAGTAGAAGTTTATGGAAAACTTTGTCAGAGGCTTTGGAGAAATCTAAGAAAATCGCAGTCAACTTCACAATAGTCATCGAGATATTGATGAAGATCGTACGTGAATGATGTTAGTTGCGTCTCACATGAGAAATGAGATAACGCGTTTCTGGTGCGGAGTGCACTTTACAGAAGAGCTGTAAAAGCCTACGTTCAACATGCCGTCGGCAGAAAGAGAGTATGCAATGGACGACAGTATATACCACCTATTTAAACGAAAGAATTAAAAAAATACAAGTTATTATTTTACACAGGAGGCCTCTAGCCTACCGATCCTAAAGAACCTCTGATTTTGAAGATATCTCTGGAGGTGTAGAGGCGAACTTAGGACGCTTAAAGAGAACAGCATGGCTTGGGTCGAAAACGTCTACTGATTCCGATTAACGGGTAGAAAGTTGCCGTGTCATTCTTCTTGATCGAATGCTTCGCAGATTCGATCGACAAAGGATATCAACTAAAATATACTATCTTAACATGTAACCAGAGTACTGTAATCTATGCCGCGATCTCTCTTTCACCTATCGTGCGGATTCACGCCTGCTTAATAAAAATCATTTAAGTAATTTTGCGTTGGACATTTACTTTGTTGCTCTGCATTAACTAAGGTGTCAAAGGACACTGGTTTAAAATCTTGAATTGACAGTGTTCACATATTGTGCTCACGAAGGAGTTCATGTTGTATGTGTACAGAGATGGCTCGAGTTACTTGTTTGATTGAAGACTGCGCTGTCAGGGTTATCACAGGAGTCTTTTTATGGGCTGCTCCGGGAAAATACGGAAAGGTGTTGCAAAGACGTATGCTCGAAGAGTGCAGTGTGCCCCACTCATATTATTGTGGCGACACCGCCGAGGCTACTCCTCGCGTTATCCCTCCTGACAGCGGTCAGCGAACTGAGTGAGGTTTACCGACAATGTCGAGATTCGCGTACTACCGGCAACTCATCGGCGTGCGGAGCACGGAATTCGCTTCATGCGGGGCGACTGAATGCCGCGGTAGGTGCGCCTTGAAATGTATCACCATTTCCTTTCCTGCGCATTCGTGTCTTTGTTTTGAGAATATAGTTTCGTTACAGTGGGGTATACATGACGGCTTATTTGCATATAAAATTATTACGTTTAATGACTTCTGTAAAGAAGCGTTTTAAAACAAGTTTGTTTAAAAGTGTCATGCTAGCGTACGACCAAATAAATCACCATAGATATTTTGCACCCCAATTTTATCTGAAACAATCGGCTACTAATCCCAGGTGTGCCTAGTGTTAAGGTCTCGGACTTTGTTTTGTACGCTCTCCGGCAGACAACAGCGCATCCACTCATAAACTGCTTGTTGGGGATTCTTTTTTTTAAATTTTTTCTTAAACATTACTATTATCCTGCAGAAAATGAACATGTACGTCCGCAAGCGGTACAGCTGACATGTTTTCAATGAGTAGGTACTTTTTTTCTGGTGAATAAATACTGACATTCTTATTTGGAAGTCACAATCACTCTACAATTTCTCATGGCGAGTCCTACCACCCTTTTGATTACTTTTCAGAATTTTAAAACTGCTAGAAATTCTAACCCCACCAAAAACAATCGTTTAATAGGCATTTAAATGTCTTTTGATGCTCTCCACCTACCTGGACAGGTTTTGTCAATACAGCGCAGAGATAACTGTTGGACACACCAAATACCCGGGATTATATGTGAGATTAATAAGAAACACCTGGGGGCCAAGTAAATGTATATATAATTTTAATGTACAGTGCCTCTTTTAAATCCTCTTCTTTGTGTGTCTCAATAAGATAGATTATTATGCAATGAATTAAAAGGGAGCTTCAGCCCACTTACTTACATTCGTCGCGAGCGTCCTTGTTTAAATGTATACTTCACACAAAAAAAAAATCAGAAAGGGCGAGAGACAGACGCGCACATTTTGTCGAATCTTATTCCAGCCTCTGTCTCGTGTTCTGTCTGATTTTTTCTTTGTACTAGAGGTATACGTGTGTTCGCTTTTGCTCAGGCACAGCAAATGTTCTTGGACCTTTACGTGTTGCAAATATGATGCAGCTGCATATTCCCGACCCTGCGGCTGGATTGATTAAGGCTTGAGTATGAGTTATATAAGCTGGCACCTTGCTTTCCTTGTGTTTTCAATATGTTTTAGGGTGAAATTAAAAATGTCGAATTTCTTTTTTTATTATTTGGCTAGACAAACTTTGATAACCTGATACTACATATTTCAGAAGTTTTGAATGCATTTTGCTTTGGTGCAGGTAGGGCACACATAGAAAGCACATAAACTACATTGCAGTGTGATGCAGAACGGTAATTAAAAGACGAGACGTCTAAAGGCTGGTGATATCAAAGATTACAGGATCCGGCGGAATAAAAAAAAAACATGCTATTTTAAATTATATTTTTGGAGACCTCGTAAGTGTAAAAATGCCCCGTAATCCTGATAAAATATATATATACGTGGTGTTTTCTCTAGACCGGAAAATATTGAAAAACAAACACTAAAAATAAAATTAAAAAACAAATTTTTGCAGAATAACATTATCCAATAAGCCAGACGTCAGGGCACGAGTATCAAAAATCGATTGGCGGCTTAATTAACAGAACAGTATTTAACTACTCTTAAAATTTGCATATTCTATTTGGAGGTCCACAGCCCGTTATTTAAATAGGTCAGATGAGTGTCAGGTTTATAAAAAAAAAAGATATATATACTTATAGCTCTGACGTGGCGACTTTCAGACACTTCGGCAGTGCGAACGCGTTAATAAGAAATCAAAAATGCGCAAAACGCGGTAAACACACAGCCCCCGCCCCTCCACCACCCCCACCCCCCCCCCCAAAAAAAAAAAAAAAAAAAAACGGGGCAAAGCTGCACATTGGATAGATTTCATAGGCAATGTTTTACACCCCCCCCCCCCCCAATTAGAGGGCGGAGGGTAAAATACTACAGTTGCTACATGAAGAAAGCTCCACCAAGCTTGCACCTGCACTGTAGCCAATTGGTATATTGCTGACCACGTACCAGCGACAATCAGCCAACTCACAACACTCCGTTGAAGCTTCGCTATGCCTGGCCCTGTCAATCGTGACGCTGTTCCCAAGATTTGCCGCTTTTGAATATGCTTTTTGCCAGAGTGGTCATTGACGGAAATTGGTCACTATATTTAATAACATTTTTCTTAAAGCATAAAAACCCGACAGGGTGTGAGGTGATTATGCTGCTTTAATTTCAATATAAAGCGTTTGGTAACTATGAAATCCACCACAGGCACGAATGCTTTGCTAATGAAGCATTTTAAGCCCAAGGTAATCTATGTATACCAGCGCTGCTTGTTTCACCGGGAGAGTCCACTTAGAGATGAGAACAAGGACAACTAATATAGAAGGCTCGTCTCGCGTCCTCCATCAGTATCTCGGTGGCGCGACGTCGGGCCCAAGCAATGACACGCTGCAAAGATAATGACAAGACAGCCAAGCAACTGTGTCACATTTGTATTCATATTTGGGTGCGTTAAGTGAAGACTCAACGACTTCGACTCGAACCACTCCGTTCGAGTCTCCACTAAATGGGCTTTTAAAGCATCTACGGGTGCCGTTCGCTCCGTCTGTGTGAATTTCCAGTTGTGTTACTTTCTTTTGCTTTTCTTGGGGAACATTGCAAGATGGCTGGCACGCCGACAAAGCATAACATATAAGACGCTAATCTGATTCTGCAGCTGTTCAAGCGTAAGCTTGTGTTTTTTATGCTCTTTCTAACGCTTGAAACTGGGACTGGAGCGAAAGCAACTTCTTCTAAGGACCGCGAAATTTAATTGACTTTATCCATTGTCGATAAAGGTAATTTCTCAGATCTGTTTTTCTTCGTCGTCACTTTGTTAAAAAAACGTAAGCAGAGTCGAATCGTGAAAATATGTACACGTAGTGTGCACCGTATGTAGAAGTTGTGCTGCTTTCTGAAGTTTTGCGGCTACGGAAGAATTGACTGAAAGTGACTCAGCAACAAAGAGCGAACACAATGGGCGGTGCAAACAAGAACCGCTGTGTTCTCAAGGTTGTGTTTGCCATAAACCCACATATCACAAAGGAGATTGCAAAAATGCAAGAAACATCTGGTGGACACCAGCAAGGGGAAGAAGCAATCCGCGTTGACTCAGCTGTACGTACTTACGCGTAGCAACTCCCTCAAAAAGATCGGTATAAGGACGCAGACCATTAATTTGACGCATTACACGTGAAGACCAATACATTATTCCTTTATCACAAGGCCACACGAGGATATCAATGGTATTTTGTTACTTCTGCGGTTATATATTCATCGTGAAGTACGTCGGTTTATCAGATACCTTTGCCGCACAAACTAGAAAAAAAAAAAACGAATTGGCTACCAAAACAAGCGTCAGTCACCCGCGATCGGTGTCTGCTGTCCGCGGAACCAGGAGGAACTGCATCACCCTTCCGGAAGTAGAACCTAAAAACTCCACGAGTCCCGAGTCTGAGAACGGAGCTCCGGAGTTTGACTTGAGCCACGAGCAGCGGAAGTGTGAGTAGCGTGTTTAGCGGAGGGAGTGACTCAAGTATAGCTCCCAGTCTCTACTTAATGCACCCCTTATGGACGCAAGTTGAGTTGCCATTTGTGCATCCTGTTTCGGCATCAGGTGAGAAAATCACGAAAACTGATAGATGAATCTCTTGATGTTCCTTTGGTGTTTTGAAAACAGTTTAACTTGGATCAACCTCTAATCGCAACTGCCGCATATTATAAGATTACAGCATGACCAATAAAACACATAATTCAAAAGATAATAAAAAGTTAAACAACCACCTTGCTGTGGCGTTTATGACGTCGTCTAATGTTCGCTGAGTATGGTATAACACATGATGAAGAAGGAACCCATGTAATATTCATCGCTTTCTTTTTGTGTACTTAAATTCAAATCATACACCCTGCTTAGTTCATTTAAACTGTATTACGGTATTAAATATACTAACCGAGTCATGAGCTGATGCACAGTCTTAAAAATACATAAGTGGCGATATATCAGAGTTGGACGTCACTCCTGTCCAGCAGGAGGCTCTTGCTATTACTGTGCTCTCGAGTTCAGTCATTGGGGTAAGCAAAAGGGGACTTCGGGGCCGAAGAGAGCATAGTAGACGACGGTTCCAACGGGGCTGTGCACGAACTGTCCACCTCGGCTTTGATGCACGGGACTCTGGGAGCCGGTCGCCAGTGGTGCATGGTGCACTTCGGCCTGGTGGAAGGTGCAGCAGGTGGGAAAACAAGTTTAAATATTATTCCCAAATCGATATCACTGCTCAATGACCACAACATGCCTAGGGTTTGAGCCATGATGTCTGAGAGGTGTACATTTCATATCGTGAAACACCTGTACAGTGGTTGTAACCATTCACAGTTCCAGAGCATTTCTCCGGTTTACCGGGAGCAGTGGGACTGCCTGACTAGCGGCGTTTTATTAGGTTGCGGACACGAAGCTCGCTTCGCGTCAGACGACTCTAAGCCGCTGCAGGTGTTCCTCGAAGGATACTACCCATGGCTTTTCTGTACACCGCTTCCTTTGTTTAGGAAAAATGCCTTTTTTGTGGGGGGTTGAAGGTTCTTTGTAATTTTAGCAATTAATTGTAATTGTAAGCCGGCATTTCCAAAAGTAAATAGAAAAGGTCCTCTATATGTCATCAAAAATCGGCTAAACTTCCCCCCTCTACCCGGATTCTTTCTTTACAAACAATCGCGTTTACCAGCGAGTCTTTCGCGCATAACACGTGCTCCTTAATATTTTGTATTTCTGAAATTTTTGCAGCTCCACATGCTCCGCTCTGTGGCCTGTGGTTCGTCCCCATCTATGGGTTACCTTCCTTATGGTGGATATTATTATCAACAAGCTCGTTCTTTGCTTAGTTGAAGAACTATTCGTATTTTTCATTGAACTCGAAACATACTAGTGGCAATGAATACAGGCTTTTACTTGTGTTTTCTTAGACGGGGCTTTTGTTTCTCTGCATTTTCAATAACTTTTTTGCAGTTAGGATGAGCCTTCGGAATTAGCTTTTTGTTATCTGTGGGGTGCACATCAAAGGACTAATACTTTAAATGCGTTTTTTATCTTCTTAAAATCCTATATTAGTTTATTTTCTGAAGTGATCATTATTCTAGTCAACGCCACAAGACAGCATTCTGGTGGAACACCTAACTTGGCACAAACGTGGCAATCCTAGGTGCTAAACTTGTGCCTAATAAGGTTCTGCTCCAAGGCTTTAGTTAGTGCCAAAGTTATTTATTTTGGCTTATTAATGTTTTTATTTTTAGTTGGTGACGCGTGATTAACTGCCTGATAAAAACAACATAGCCAGATATGAAGCAAACCACCAGCAGTACAGGCTAAGACTGGTATTGGCTCTTCAATGTAGGCCCTGTCGCGACTGGGAGGGGACGATCTCAGTCGCAGAACAAGAAGCCGTGGCTGTGGCTAGCAGATCGCGTAGCCCCGAGGAAGAAGGCCTGGAAAAGGGAGTACCGTATACAGTGAATGTATAAGTAGGTGCATCGAAGTGGTTATTTGGGCCAGTCGGAGCATGATTACGTAGGTAAGCGCTTTCTTGTCCTCGTGTTTTTTGTCGCTTAACGACGTGTACAAGTACGTGGTGGAGGTTCTGGGTGAGGTGGGTCAAAATGAGACACAACATTTTCATTTCAATTGTAATTTTTATTTTTGCTTGCATATTTAAAAACACATCATGGGGATAATCTTAGATGTCTTGACTCTATGTTCAGTAAATATTAACTAACTGGAGCAAGCGAGACATTAAACAAAAATAGAATCTTTGAAAGTCACACGATGTCTCATCTTGCCACACCCTGTGGGGCAAAATAAGACAACGTAGTTGGGTACCATGAGGCACCCTTATAACACGTGATATGTGTTCCGTTTTAGCAATAAACACTTGGAACGCACTGTGTAATCTCCAACGCACTCTTCATAAGCCCCCTCCTTCCATTCCATGCACTCGATCCATACTGAGCACGGGACCGCTTGGTTCCAAAGTTATTTACAGACCGGGCACTGCAAGTCTCTTGCGATGAGCATCGCACTATCAGCAGACCTTTGGCACACTGCGCTTATCTTCGGGGAATCACTCATAGCCTTTCTCTTCAATTTTATTCAGAATGTTTTATTTATTCATTTACTTTTTTTTTTTTTGGGGGGGGGGGGGGGCGGAGGGAAGGCAGGCAGTGGAACGCTGGCTCCTAATTTCTTTTGCAACCTCAGCTTTGCCTTGTAGGGAAATGATGTTAGAACAGTGCTACTTTCCGACCTGCTTGTTCTCTTTTTTTTTGCCCTTCGTAAGGTAAAAAAAGACATGTTCTTGAAACTTGAGACGCCGGAAAGAACGCGCTCTGTTTTGAAGCGCTTTGGTATGCCAAAATTGTGGCAGCACTGAGAAGAGAGTAACGCTACTACTTGACATTCTCAAAACCTTTGTTCGTGTCACTCTCGCTCTATCAAGTCAAGTGTTTTTATACGGTCTGACTATCCTAGGCAGTGGTAGAAAAAGACTATAACTCGGGAGGAACGAGGAGATTCGTGTGATATTCACATGTGTGTTATAGAGTGCGAGATAGTCGCGTTTTGCCCGCGTGTATTCCGTTACGCAAATATATCTAAATATTTCGTTAAAAAACGCAACCATAGATTGCTCAAATTTGGTGCGCGTGGAGCTGATAAAGCATACCAATAAAAAAAAAAAAAACTACCTTGGCAGAATACTTCCTGCAAACTGGGGTCCACGTCTCGAAGCGAAACCTCGCGCCGAATTCTGCGCCTCTTTGGCTAGAGTTAAACACGTTTACCTCAACTCGGCATTGCTTTTGTACGGAACAAGTTTACCTATAGCTATCAGGTGTTGCACATGCAAACTGTGCAGGTCAAGACACCTCTATGTGAAGCTTGAAGATCGTATGCTTGCTTGTCTAGGAGATGGATGACGCTAAACACAACCTGTCACATTTTGTCCCGAGGCTCATTTTATCCCACTTTACAGTAAATACGCCATCTTCGATCTTTGAAAACTTGTTATACAGCCCTTCGAGGGCGACAAGGCCAGCGGGGAGAGAGGAGCTCTCGCCAGATTCCGGATGTTTATCTTCTTGGCGAGGGTGCGGCTGACGCAATCGCCCTCCGTACTTTTGGCATTCTGCAGATGATACAACCTCTTGCCGTTCTTCCCATGCACACTCTGATGCCAGGGCCCGATGTTCTTATCGCTCGCATCGAAACATAACACCGACACACAAATTACGCGCATGGTGGTGTCTCTTCTTAGGCGAGCTGGTGGTCCGAGATTGTCGCGTGGAATTCGGAAGACGTTTTTTGGCTTTTGGACCTTCATCAAAGGCCACGAACCACTTGATACTTGACGACGAAATCCTACGCCACGGGGCGGGCTAGGGTGCTCTCCAGCACTTGACCCCTTTAGAGCCCCCAGAGGCATAGCACCCCAAAGTTGCCTAGAGAGAACCCAGCAAAAACAGCTGAACATAAAACTTGCTATATTTTGTAAATTAGGCACGATATTGTTAGTTACATATAGAGTAGGTGTACAGCCGGAAGTGAAAAGTAATCCTTGATTGCTTCGATAACTGAGGTGCAAAGAAGCCCGGCGTCACCCTAGAAATCCAGACAGTTAAGTCTAACTCTTCCTATTTTGGGGCAACTTAGATCCGAAAATACCCCGACTCTGGCCATGCAATATCAAGTGAGGTTATAGCTTGTCTTTCTTAGGTTTTCTGGTTGCCAAATTGCAGACTTTCAGACAAAATGCAGACTTTGCAGAGAGAAATGTCTTCTTTTTTCTTCTGCAGGTGTCTCACGTTTTATGTTTCCAATTCACCAGCTAGCCTGTACTTTTACTCTTCTCTCACTTTAGCCTCACTCTTTTCGTACTTTGGCAAGTTAGATCCAAGAATACACAGACTCTGTTCGAAGACTATAAAATGAAGATATAGACTTTCTTTCTTCGGTTTTCAAACCGATAAATTTCCAGGTAAAAAAAATGGCCCGAAGATTTATGCTACTTGGGCAGCGCACGATGTTCTCTATCATAATGAATGCTCTTTGAAAGCCTATAAATATTAGACATTACACTTTCAATATATGTTACCGGCACTAAAATAATGAACACGCGGAAGGACAGGATGACATTAGGAATATTCTTTGTGCTTTGGATCGTATAGATGCCAAACAATGCACTATTACTCTAAAGGGTAGGAAAATACAAAGACGCCCGCGTCTGCTTCTTTCTGGTACACGGAACTGCAAGTCATGGTGTAAGGTAACATGTAGGTGATGACACAAGCATGGCGAACGCTTCGACGGGATTCCTCACATAACGTCAAATTCGCACCCTCCCAAGTATCCAATACCGACAGAGCCTCCGCTCACCAGACATCGCAACTGGAAAAAGAAGAAAAAAAAGTGCCTGATTGCGATGGCTTCGGAACGCATGCGCTTTGCCATCGGCACACTGCTCTGACTTCGACGAACGCTGGCTTCGAAACCGCACCACAGATCTTTTCTTTTCGGCGTTCTCATAAAACTGTCATTCCCGGAGTTGAAGTAAAAAACTAGTGTTAATCATGAAGGTTTGTCTAAGGAACACGCGTAGCGAAAGTGCCAAGTTATACAGGACGCAGCAGATTCAGAAAAATACTTCAAAATCAAGAACGTCTCTTCTAGAAAAGCATGGGAAACCGAACCCGCGACAGACTACAACTAACTCTTTACGGAAGATTCATCTGGAGGTGCCGCCTGAAACCAAGGCGGAGGGAGGATTTTACATGGCAGCTGCGACGCGCACGGTGTCCACACCAATATAAATCTTACATCGCGGTGCAACGCGCGAAAAGTGCCGACGCAGCACAACGTTTAATGTTAACAGAAAAGCCCGCTGGATGTCTCCATTTATACGCGTGTTAGGTTTTCGGTCAACACACCAAGAGTTTGTAAATGTTCCCCTTTAATGCCCTCAAAGGTAACATTCAAGTAGGAAATTGAATGACATTTCGAAGTGTGTATATTCAAAAGTATATTTTGAACACAAGAAGGCGTAGTAATATTAAGAAGGTTTTTTTGCGTACTTACACGTGACAAATTAATCTTCCTACCCCCCACCCCCCTCAAAAAAAAAAGAAAACTGGAATTAGTTTACGAGCAACTTAAGAAGTCAATGAAGGTTAATCGCAAAGACCTTAAAGTTAAAATACGTAGTGCATTCTTGCATAATTATTTGTCAGGTACAAATTTGCCCCCAAAAGTGTTATAGACGGAATAAACTGAGTAGAGAGTTTTAGATCTGGTAATTTTTCGCGTTTGACATTTGAGAAATAAAACCGTTTAGCGTCACACATTCTAAAAAAGCACATATTTTATTGAAAACTATTTTGACAAGTAGGCAAATTATTTATATGTCGTTTGACAAATCCTTAATCAAACGAATGTTATAGGCACCTTTTTTAACAAGCGTAGGCTGCAGACTCATTGGAGCAAGGCGGCGATTCGGGCAAGTTGTCTCATGATACAACTGGTACAATGACAAAAACAAGAGAGGTGTTTACGTGACAAGCGCCGGACTTCAACTGATTTTTTTTTATTACGATCCTCTATTATTATATATTTAGTCGAATCAAGTGCTTGTCTCGTCAACACCCTCCTCGTTATTGTTATATATGCTTTGGTCTCAGTTCCACCGTTAGAGCATGATATTATACTAAACCAAGAACACACATGAATTTTAATAAATTTTAATTCGAATTCATCACGTATTATTGCCGCGAGCTCAGCTGACCAAGCCGGCAGCGCGCTCGTGGCCTATCGGTTATCGTGCATGCCTCCCACGCGAAAGGCCAGGGTTCGATTCCTGGGAGCGACGTCTATTTTGTTTATCCCTGCAATTTAGTGTTCTGGAAAATTCGAGAATCCTGTTGCTTGTTCGAGGTCCGAATGTTCTACGCGTCGAACCTTCTACGCCGATTATTCCAGAAGCCCACGCGTGTACATAAGGAATTTCGCGTGGCGAGCCAAGATCAGTCTCGCCTTAGCGTTCGATCCTGCTGTTTCGCCGCCATCGACGCCTGCGACGCTATCTTTTTTCTGTTCTGTTTTTAGGCACAAGTTCGCCTCATTAAACGTTTAGTTTCTTTAGTTATTCTTCGCCTCATCATTTGTCATTCGTGACAATTTGGTGGAGGTGCGGGGTATTTGCATTCTATGCCCGTGGACCGTACCCCTCTGAAAACACGCCGGCCAAGTGACGTGCTCAGCCCCGGAAGGTTACCCTTCGCAGAAGACCAGATTAAGGCCCGGTCAAGTCGCCGTAACCAAGGCCTACCCCCGGAACTCGGACCCCTGCCGCTGAAATCAAAGAAGAAGGCCGCGACGTTGACCACTGCACCCGTCGCTGTCCTTCCCGTCGCTGCCCGTACGCCCACGTCTTTCCACGGTGAGCCTTATGAAGACATCGAGGACTGGCTACAGCAGTACGAGCGAGTGGCCCAGCACAACCGATGGACGGACGAACAGCGCCTGCAGAGTCTTTACTTCGCGCTCGAAGGCACGGCCAGGCACTGGTTCGAGAATCGAGAGGCTTCCTTGATCTCGTGGACCGCCTGCAAGGATGCGCTGAGACGGACTTTCACCAACAGATATCGACGGGAGAGGGCCGAGGACCTTCTACGAATGAGGACCAAGGGCGCAAGCGAGACGATCACCAGTTTCGTCGAAGATGTTCTGCGCCTAGTCGCTCGCGCCGACCCTCAAGCCACCAACGAAAAGAAGCTTCGGATCCTGATGCGAGGCGTAAAGGATGACATCTTCGGTGGACTGGTCCGCAACCCCCCAGCCACCGTCGAAGACTTCGTCAAGGAAGCCACAAACATCGAACGTGCCCTTCAAGCACGGGCCTCCCATTACCAGCGACTTCCCGGTGTCACTGCCCTCTCGACTGTCAGCTGCAACGGCCCGGACCTCCGCTTGATCATCCGGGACGTCGTGCGGGAGGAAATCAGGAGGCTTCTTCCTGCTGCCGCAGCCCGGATTCGCCCTCGAATCACCGAGATTTTCCGGGGAGAAGTTCAGCAGGCGCTGCAGCCCCAAGTCAGCGCCGCTCCCGAACCACCGACGCTGAGCTACGCCGCAGCTACTCTACGACCACCGCCCCCTGCTCACCCGTACACGGCGTCACCCCGACGTGAACCTCCAGCGCCGCAGTTTTCCCGACGCCCGGAAGATCGGGCGCACGCCCACCCAGAACCAGCAGCGCCACGAAAGACCGACGTGTGGAGGACGGCCGATCGACGCCCGTTCTGCTATCACTGCGGTGAAGCCGGCCACATTTACCGCCGATGCCCCTACAGACAACTGGGGCTGCGCGGGTTCCACCCGAACGACCCGCGCCCAAGGTACGACGAGCGCCCTCGCGACATCGAGGAGTACCTCCGACGTTCGCCCTCCCCAGTGTCGTCTCTCCGCCGTGAAGCCCGCTCCCCATCGCCACGACGTTCAGCGTCCCCAGTGCCACGACCTCGCCGAGAGAGCCTGTTTCCCCTGCGTCGTCCGGGAAAACTAAGTGCGGCAACGCCTGGAGGTGACGTTGCCGAAGACGACGGAAGCAAAGAGCCTCCAAAAACGCCGGAGCGCTCCCACTCTCCCAACGCCCCGCATCGCACCGACGCGCCTGCAACGGTGTCCGACAACCTAAACGTTGTTATCGACGGCCTCGACGCATCGGCACTCGTGGACACCGGAGCAGACTACTCAGTCTTGAGTGGGAGGCTCTCTTGCCGACTGCGAAAAGTGACAACGCCGTGGGATGGACCTCAAATACGAACCGCCGGAGGGCACCTCATCACACCAGTAGAAAGTTGCACTGCTCGCGTCGAAATTCACGGCGAAACCTGCCCTGTAAAATTCGTCGTTCTACAAGACTGTTCTAGAGATGTCATTCTCGGCATGGATTTTTTGTGTGAATAGGGCGCCGTCATCGACCTGGGTGAGAACAGATTGACGCTGCGGAAGCCTGTTCCGCCTTTAGGGAAACCCCAAACAGCGTCAGCCGCCGTCCGAGTCGCCGCCGACCACGTGAACCTGCCGCCGCGATCATGTGTTGTCGTACCCGTCGTGACCGATACAGCTACCTGTGGCGAAGTGGTCCTGGAAGGCAACCTCCAATTGCTCCTGGGGAGAGGAATCGGCGTTGCAAGAGGAGTGGCTGAACTTCAGGATGGGCGCACCGTGGTCCTCGTGACGAACTTCCGACAAGAAACGCAACACCTCACGAAAGGTGCCGCTGTGGGCCACGTCGAGGAACTTCGAAACTCCGCCGCAATCGCCGTGATTGCTGACGAATCATCGCCACCTCAGCAAGACATTGCGCCGCCAGCGCCAGCTCGACATCGACCCCAAGCTTCCAGGCCCGAAACGACGACAGCTGATTGACCTCCTCGCCAAATACAGCGACTGCTTCGCGAAGTCGTCGAAGGTGCGCCAAACCGCCGTTGCAAAGCATCGCATCGTTACCGAGGACGACGCGCTCCCTGTGCACAGATCGCCGTACAGAGTCTCCGTAAAAGAAAGGGAGGTCATTCAAGAGCAAGTGCAAGAAATGCTGAACGACGACATCATCCAGCCTTCAAGCAGTCCGTGGGCCTCTCCAGTCGTGCTTGTCAAGAAGAAGGACGGAACTCTTAGGTTCTGCGTGGACTACCGACAGCTGAACGCGGTAACCAAGAAAGACGTCTATCCACTCCCCCGCATCGATGACACACTAGACCGGCTGCGCCACTCCCGGTACTTTTCATCGATGGATCTGAAGAGCGGTTACTGGCAGATCGAAGTCGACGAACGGGACCGAGAGAAGACAGCTTTCGTCACGCCGGATGGACTGTACGAGTTCAAGGTGATGCCCTTCGGACTATGCATGGCGCCAGCACCTTTCCAGCGTGTCATGGACAACGTACTGGCAGAACTGAAGTGGCAGAGCTGTCTTGTCTACCTTGACGACGTCGTTGTGTTTTCAAGTCACTTTGACGAGCACTTGCGACGACTCCCAGCGGTACTCCAAGCCATACAGACCGCACGACTCACCCTTAAGCCGTCCAAGTGCCGGTTAGCCTATGACGAACTGAAGTTCCTAGGCCACGTGGTTAGTAATGACGGCGTCCGCCCAGACCCCGAGAAGACTCGCGCCGTTGCGGCATTTCCAGCGCCTTCAGACAAGATGGCCGTGCGAAGATTCCTAGGACTTTGTGCCTACTACCGACGCTTCGTTCGGGATTTCGCAAGAATTTCCGCACCCCTTACAAAACTTACGAAGGACGCCGAGAAGTTCGAATGGGCCGAGGAGCAACAGCACGCATTCGACGAGCTGAAGTACGACTCCAGACTCCTCCTGTTCTTGGACACTTCGATCACGATGCGGAAACCGAGATTCATACGGACGCAAGTAACGAAGGCCTTGGCGCGGTACTGGTTCAAGTGCAAGAAGGCACTGAGCGAGTCATCGCCTACGCCAGTCAGACACTGTCCAGAGCGGAGATAAATTACTCCACGACTGAAAAAGAATGTCTGGCGGTCGTCTGGGCCATCACGAAGTTTCGCCCGTACTTATATGGGAGCCCTTTCCGCGTTGTCACGGACCACCACTCGCTCTGCTGGCTTGCAAACCTAAAGGACCCTTCAGGACGTCTCGCTCGATGGAGCCTCCGACTGCAGGAGCTCAACATGACTGTGGTCTACAAGTCAGGCCGCAAGCACAGCGACGCCGATTGCCTGTCGAGAGCCCATGTCGAGACATCCCCCGTCTGCGCCGTTCCAGCAGATCGGAATGGATTTACTTGGCCCTTTCCCGCCGTCAACGTCGGGAAACCGCTGGATAATCGTCGCCATAGATTATCTCACACGGTGCGCCGAGACGAAAGCCCTTCCATCAGGTACGGCTGTGGAAGTCGCCAAGTTTTTCATCGAGTCCATTGTCCTCCGGCACAGCGCCCCCGATATCCTCATTACCGACCGTGGATCATAGTTCATGGCCCAGCTGACGCAAGAAATCCTTCGTCTCAGCCACACCAGCCATCGGCGTACCACGGCGTACCACCCGCAGGCCAACGGGCTGACAGTGAGACTCAACAAAACCTTCGCCGACATGATCTCCATGTACGTCGACGTGGAGCACAAGACATGGGACGAGGTGTTGCCTTACGTTACATTTGCCTACAACACGGCAGTGCAAGAGACCACAGGAGTAACCCCGTTCCAGCAGGTGCATGGCAGGAAAGTAACGACCATGCTCGACGCGATGCTACCCCATGAACCAGCCGACGATGGGAGCCCCGACGCCCAGGTGGTTTCTCAACGAGCCGAAGAAGTTCGCCAGCTCGCCCGACTCCGAATTCAAGATCAACAACGTGTCGACGCTACCCGGTACAACCTTCGTCGTCGGGAAGTCCACTTCCAGCCCGGAGACAGGGTATGGGTCTGGACACCGATTCGCCGCCGTGGTCTCAGCGAGATACTCCTAAGACGGTACTTCGGACCCTACAAGGTACTTCGTCGACTTGGAGATCTGAACTACGAGGTGATGCCCGACGGAACAAGAACGTCGTCACGCCGCCCACCACCGCCTGAAGTCGTCCACGTCGTGCGCCTGAAGCCGTACTACGCTCGATAGGACTGTGGACGTTATGTGCTCCAAATGACTCTTTAGCTTACCGTCCTTTTTATTTGCTTTGTTTTCTGTGGTGTTGGATCGGGGCGATGCACTTTTAAAGGGGCGAGTAATGCCGCGAGCGCAGCTGACCAAGCAGGCCGCGCGCTCGTGGCCTATCGGTTACCGTGCCTGCCTCGCACGCGAAAGGCCAGGGTTCGATTCCTGGGAGCGACGTCTATTTTGTTTATCCCTGCAATTTAGTGTTCTGGAAAATTCGAGAATCCTGTTGCTTGTTCGAGGTCCGAATGTTCTACGCGTCGAAACTTCTACGCCGATTATTCCAGAAGCCCACGCGTGTACATAAGGAATTTCGCGTGGCGAGCCAAGGTCAGTCTCGCCTTAGCGTTCGATCCTGCTGTTTCGCCGCCATTGACGCCTGCGACGCTATATTTTTTCTGTTCTGTTTTTGGGCACAAGTTCGCCTCATTAAACGTTTAGTTTCTTTAGTTATTCTTCGCCTCATCATTTGTCATTCGTGACATTATGTTCTAGAGCGTCTTCTGACTGTTCTTGTAAACTTTTTTTTTAAATTTTATACTGTAGCTCTTGATATTAAAAGCGATGTGGACTGTTGGTTTTTAGATTTCTTGGGAGTATTTAATGTTGTGAACCACGACTTTTTATTCTATAAACGTAGCTCACGTTTACTTTACAGAAAGTATTGGCTTAGCCAAGAGACTACTTAAGCAAATAAAAGCAATGTATTGAAATATATGGGAAAAATTTCATTATATAATTCACACTTCACATGTTTCTGGAGCTGTACTTTGAGTTATTCGCTCTTTTTGTTTATAATAAACACTATCATTAATTCTTTACTTGTAAATAAGGCGCTATTCTAAGATAACTGTTCTAAATACGAATTAAATATGAATTAATTATGAATTAAATATTTCAAGATATTAACCTTTTTTCATATTTATATACAAAAAATTTCTGTATAATGTGAAAAGTGACAGGTGAACTCTAACGTCAATAAGTACATACAGGTTAGATTTCCTAAAGTCAGAAATCCATGATAAGTTACTATCGGAACAGAAAGATGAAGGGTCATGTATAGATGATTGATCTCAAGACTCTTGACATGGCAACTTTCATACAAACTATTTTGCCAACACATCAAGCCTATCTGCAGAATCCGGAGCTTTCGAACTTGCTACGATAGATTTACACAATGTCAGATTGCCCCGATATTGATGTTGATTCTAGTGCCTCGTTTTTAAGGTTAAAAAAGTGCAGTTGAACAATGCTGTACGACTGTGTTGTATTCTCAATTTTGCTGGACACGGTACAGTCAAACTGTCGAAGTTGTTTGCGTATATTTTTATACATTTTATCGTGGCAGGAGGAGTTATGTTCACCTTGCTTTTGTCTGTCTCGTTCTGCTTTAAGGTTCAATATTTTTACGTGTATTTGTGTTGGACAGATATCGAGATATTTATTTTCCTTATGTAATTTGTAGCTTTGATGGTCGGGTATACTTGAAATGTTCAATTTTGTGTTGATTGCGTGCTTCTTTGAATATGCCACTGAATTGAGATCCTATAGTTTTATAATTGTTTTATTTTTGTTTGTAATGATCTTTGGTACGTCATTATGTTTCCGGTGTTGCACAGAACGGGCCAGAGGTACTATCGTGCATAATACCCCTTTCTTTTCTACCTCCGCGGATAACATCCGCGAAGCAAACAAACAAAAAAGACGCAAAAAAAATTGTACTTTTACTATATACATTCGAAACGCTAAACACGTACCCATTGCATGGAATGCACAAGACAAATCTTTCGATTATGAGTTCCGACAGAGTGTCCCCAGTACAAACGAGTTCCAATAATGAGAGTTACACAGAAATAAAGAAACATGGTCTAGGTTCAAAGCTTCAGATACAATTTATAACAAAGTGCTTGGTATATCAGGAAGAGCGGGCAGTGCAAGCGAACTCCGAAACTGTTTATTTAAATAAAATGTCTTTGTTTTTTTTTTTTGATAAAGAAAGAAATTGTTTGCCTAAGGATTTCTTCGACCTGAAAAACTGCATTTAATTGATAGCTTTTTTATTTGTGTTAGAAAGACGGCAATTTCGATACTACAGATGTGTTTGGTAGATACTCTCTTCAATATTGCAGTTGTCTGATGAAAACTTCTTTTTTTTTTTGTTCTTTTAACGATAATGTTTATTACACTCGGGATTTTTAGCAGAAAAAAAAGTCGTTTTATACTATCGGGCGTCTCAAATAGCGGCCAGGCTCTTTAAAGGGATACTAAAACAAAATTACGGCGCTTTTTTTTTGTCTATATGTGTTCAAAGGAACAGTATCACATCGGACAGACCAATATCTTGTTAAAGAAGACCCGGGAAGGAATTTAACACGAATTAGGCAATTAGCAAAGAACACCTTGTGGATGTCCGCTAACGCCTCGCTTGTAATGCCTGTCTAGGAACCTGACACGTAGTGACGGTAACTGTCTCGCCTACGACCACCACGAGAGAAGAGGGGAAGGAGGAACTCCCCTCTTTTCAAGAATCTCTTTTGTGTGCCCAGAAGTCGCTATTGTCCCTCTACGAGGTTATAGAAGATTAACCCGTCACTCCAAAGTTCGTACAAAAGCAGCCGCTTCGGTGGCTGGAACGACTTGGACATCCTTTGGACGTCAGCCTCACCGCAGCTTTGCTGGTCCCGAAATGAACTACGTGATGATTGGGGCAGATGTCATGTGCTCTCCGCTGGCTGCTTTCATGCGCTTGCCAGATTGGGCCGTTTGTAACGAGAAATGTAGCCTCCAGGCTCAAAATACAAACGTGCGGTTGTCATTTACGGATATTTTGGATCATATTCAACCTATTTTTGAACACTACGGGTATATTTCATATTTCGTTGAAGCACCCCTTTAAATCGACCGGAAAATGCGGTTTCTTAACCTATCGCGCTACGATTTTGTCCGGGGTTGCAAACAGGTGGTTGCATTTTTTTTCTATAAAAATTGCAAAGAGCGAACTTATCTGATAAAAAAGTGAAGAAAGAAAAGGCTTAACTCCTGTAATAACCCAACGAAGCCACTGGTCTTTAATCAATCGGGCGCCCTATTGAAGACCGGTGAATTTGGTGCGTTTCCATAATAGTTAAGACTTTTTCCTTTTTTAGTTTTTTCTGAGGTAATTTCGCTCTTTGCAAATTTTATAGAACAACATGACCACCTGTGGGCAACGCTGCAGAAACTCGTAGCGCGATAGGTTAAGAAACCAAATTTTGCGGTCGATGTAAAGAGTATGGCCGCTGTTTAGAACGCCCAGTAGTTGCATTTGATACACATTGAGTTTTCGAGTTACATTTGATTAATATTTTTTTGTGAAACACCTAACAGTGAGTCTCGTCGGAAGTGTGCCTTCCTCCTCCGTACATCCTAAAAGTTCTGTCACACTTCATTACGTAATCGTTTAGTGATTTACCAGCCGAATTTAATTATTTTGATAAATAGCCGACTAAAGCTGCAGCTGCTCAAAAAAACATGATCAGCCATATGTCTCAGAAATACGTCACTCCTGCACCACAAGAGTTAGTTGCATTTATTGTGCTTCAAAGAGTGTCAGCATGGAATGGAGAGGGTGATTTTGAAAGTCAAGGGTGCCTAGTAGACGACGGTGCCAACAGGGCGGTGGACAAAGTGTCCACCTCGGCTCTGGTGCACGGAACTATGAGAGCCAGTCACCACTGGAGCGTGGTGCACCTCAGCCTGGTGGTAGGTGCTGCGGATAAAAAAAAATATAAATATTTTAGTCTCAAGAAAATAAACATTCATCGATGAGAACAAGAGTCCCATGTCATGATTTATGATGTCGGACGCTTGAAGCTAGGGAAGGTTCAAGTTATAAAACCACAATAATGTTCGAATGTCATTAGTATATACATTTCTGCAACCAGACCATAATCTTTTTTTTTTTTTTCGTGCCCACCTCAGATACCCAAAGCGAGCACATAGCGTTTTAGGTGACGCAGCTTTGCACAAACCTAGCTTCAAAACAACGCGTTTCTATACTAGCTCCTGCTCATTAACCTTGCATGACGTTAAGATTGAGGAGTTTAAACATTAAAGTCGTAAGTAATACAGTGACATTGCCACGCGTCGTTTTGTGTCTACTCCGGGCTGTTTATGATTATCGATCCCCTTTAGGTGTAAAGGATGAGTGCGCACATTTCGTTAGCACTCTTATCTAGGCGCCGTTCATGGTTGGCTTCAGAAATTTTGACGAGTTGATAAAAGTATAGGGGCCGGGAGACAATAGGTCGTTCCTCTCGTCGCAGACCATTGCCTACGCTCACCTGCCTTGCTGCCGCCATGTTCCTCGTATTATTTTTGGAGGGCACATATACGCCCGAATAAAGCCTCACTTGAACTGCAGTCCTGTTTCCCTAAGCGCTTTTCAAACACAAAGCTGGTGCCGAAAGTTCGCAGAGCGCGCCGATTGGTCGTCGGCGACAAAAACGCGAAGTGAACACCGTCAAGTTTGGACCCAACTTTGAGTTTGACGAGCCTAGGGGTCCTGCAAGTAATTTCTTCGTCTTCGTCATGTTACAATATCACAAACAAAGAAATGTAGCGGTAGGTATTAAAGTTACTTGAAAATAGGGGTATTTTTTTCTATTGGGTGAACAAAGTATTCGCAAAAGCACGAATTTTCAAACAGTCCTTGACTTCTAAGAACTCACCCGAACAAGGGATCATGCTTGGTGACGGTGGTCTTGGGGTGGACGACCTTTTTCTGGCTGATGGTGTACCCGTGGGCATGGGGTGGCACGAAGGCAACCTCGCTGTGGTGCTCCACCACCGGCTGACGCACCGCCGTGGTGGCCACGGGGACGTGGACGGCGGCAGCGTGGTAGACGAGTGGGGCCACGTAGCCGGCCTGGCAACAAGTGGCCAGCAGAACGAGACAGGGCACGATGGTGGCCTTCAAAGACATGGTGAATGGGGTTCTTAGTTCCGATACTTTAATTTGGTGGTGCCAATAGCGTCAACGCGCTACAACCGAGCCGTTCGAAGTACCCGTGGGGTGACCAGCATGTGGTTGGCCCAAGGAGCACGTAGCTTCCACAGCACTGTCAGCTTAGGGCTGAACGGGGTGGGGAAAGCAACTTTTGTCCGAGTTTTGAGTGACTGGCTAATCTTCTAGGGGGAGAATGGCTGTATCCGGGTGCACAAACGAGGGTCCGAGAAAGAGCGGAGTCCATCCTTTCCGTCTTCTTGGACTGTTTGGTTCAATGCGTGATTTGTGATTTGAGGAGGAAAGCTAAGAAGGAAAATGTTGAAATGCCAAAGAGCGGCGCTGCTCCGAAGAAATCTGCTACGTCACGACTACGTAGCAAGTTCCCCAACGTTGCTAGATTACCTCCCAAATAGGCTCCGCATGCATCCACCAGGTGCACATTGAAATATCATTTATTTAGCTTTAAAATTAGTTTTCTTGTGCCTTTCAACGAAGACAGGTATTTTTGAGGTAAATGTGCGGACGCCATGTTTGGGCGCACTGCTTCGCAAGCATGCGCAGACCTGCATTTTGCTCGTCGTCTGCCAGAATGAAAAGGCCTTTCTGGTGCGGAGTGTACGCTTCAAAAGTGACCTGAAAGCCTACGTTCAACATCCCATCGTCAGAAACAAACTCTGCAATGAACGACAGTAGATACCATCTATATAACAAAATTACAGGAATATAAGTCATTATTTTACACAAAAAGCTTCTAGCCCATTACTTCTGAAGAGTCTTTGCTTTTGGAAGGTCTCTCGAGAAATCTAAAGGCGAATATAGTACGCTTAAAAAGAAGAGCATGGCTTGGATCGAAAACCTGTACTGACTGAATAAAAGGTAGACATTTGTCGTATGAATCCCCATTGTTCATGGCTTCGAAGCTTCGAAGATACGATGGAATAATAATATTTACTCAAAAAGTTTAAATTGAAATGAAACCGGAGCACTAACTTATGTCGTAATATCGCCTTTAACTTTACACGAATCAGCGCCTGTTTAACCAATCATTTAAATAACTTGCGTTACCCATTTTTTTATCTCTGTGATTTAAATGAGGTGTTAAGGGACGGCTCGTTTTAATTCATAAAATTACAGCGAGCACAAAGTGTACTCACGAAGGTGTTCATGTTGTATGTGGACGAGGATGCTTCGAGTTACTTGCTCGTTTCAAGACTGTGCTGACAGGGTCATCAGAGGAGTCTTTTTATGGGTGGCTATGAGGAAATACTGAAAGTCATTGTAAACACGTGTGCTCGAAGAGTGCTGTGTGCCCCACCCGTGATATTTTGTTCACACCGTCGTGACCACTCCTCGCGTTATTTTCCTTGAGAGAGGTCAGCATCCTTAGTGAGGTTTACCGGCAACGTCGAGATTCGCGCATTGCCGGCATCTCATCAGCTTGCGGCGCACGGAATTTGCCTCGTTTGAGACGACTGAATTCCACTGTAGGTGCACCTTAAAACGTATCACCTCTGCCTTTCTTCACTTGTATTTTCGTTTTGAGAATGCAGTCTTTTCAGTGGGGTATACTTGGGAGCTAATTTGTGCATAAAATTGTTACGTTTAATAACTTTCAGTAATCACGGTTGTGCCTCGTGTTTGGTTTTCAGAGCTTGTTCTATACGCTCTACGGCAGACAGTGGCCCTACTGCCCAATTCATCCTTCTGGGTATTTCTTTGTCTCTTTCAAATTTTCACAAAAAAAGGTGTCTATTATTTCAGGAAACAAAAATGTGCTTCTTCTAGAGCAGGAAACGCAGACATGTTCTCAAGAAACGGTTCTACTTAAGCTGATGAACAAATACTGCTACTCTTATTTGAATGTGACGATTCCTCTACCATTTCTGATGACAAGTCGTACCAACGTTTGGTTACTTACTGTTAAAACCTAAAATATTCACACACAAAAATAATTTAAATAACATTCGTTTTTTTTTAGTTTCTCTCTAACGTTTTCGGAATATTTTTCGCCAATACCAAAGAGAAAATTATAGGGCACATCAGAGGGACAGGGAATACGGGAGCAATAATTTCCGTGCACAGCGTCCGTTTTAAATAATGTCTTTTTTTTTTTTTTTGAGTCTCATGGAAATGAATTTTTATACAATGCGTTAAAAGGATGGTGTGCATGCTTAATAATATTCGTCCTGAGCGTCTTTACCTTATTTTATACTTCTAACAGGAAGAAAAAATAAAACAGAAAGAGGACTAGACACAAACGGTCACAATCTTTCAAAAAGTGTGCATGGCTGCGCCTCGTCTTCTTTTAGTTTCATTCTTTGTGATTAATGTATGCGTACGCTTACCCTTGCATGGGCAAATCATGTGATCTTGAACTTTTCGCGTTTCAGGATATGATAATGCAGCATGGGCCAGTGCTCTGCAGCTAGATTGCTTCAGGTTTAAACATGAGTTCTATAAATTGGCTACTTTATTTCCTGGCGTTTTCAATATGTTTATGATTAAATTCCGATGTCGAATTTTTATTGTTTTTTTCTTTTTGAGTGGCTGAGATGCTGCGAGAAGCTGATAATATGAATAGCTTAAAGGGACACTGCAAGAAAATATACGCTTTTTAAGGCATAAGTGAGACACGTATTTTTTTAAATACATTTTCCGGAAAAAAACTTTCTCGTTCGGTCAATATTTACGCCGTTAGACGCAATTTAGGCGGAGGTCACAGCCCGCTCTCAGCCACACCCAGAGATCAGTGGCCTCGCCCATTACTACTGAACTGGCTTGGCTGCTGAACCCAAAAGCCTAACAAGCGTAGCGTCTCCCTTTCGCGTCATCCGGTGCGTCTAGTCTCGAAGTCTAACACCGCCTTGTAGTCGTGTGAGCAGACAAGCGGCAGCCTCCGGTATCATCTGCTATTTCACCGCCGTCTATCGTCGTCTGCAATGCCGTGAGACGCAGACACAAAAGCCGCGCGTCAGCGTCCGTTTTCTCCTCCGTCCGTCTGCTATTCATCCCCCGTCTCAAACTTTCTGCGTCGCTCATAAGACGCGACCATGAAAGCGTCGTTCTGGCGTTCCATGATGCACAAGCCACGGTCAAATAGAAGCGTCTGTCGGCGTCTATCAATATGCGTAATAAAAGACAGAGAAAACTTTAACAAATTAACAAATTAAATATGAAGTCCTTGTAGCTTTACTGTACTTCTTATTTTTTGATCACATGGCACACGGGAGCAAGGTGATTGATCGTCATGACGCACAATTAAAACGCGACGTAAAATTGATCGCTTTGGTAACCCAGGAGCACTGCAAAAATTGAAAGCCTGCCTTTGGAGGCACAGTGAGGGGAACATACGCGGACCACCTTGATTCGAGCCGAAGTCCCTATTGCCTCCTACCAAATGGCTTGCGAATTCTTACGTGTGTAGTTTTCTTCCCGCTATTGAAACCATGGTCGCAATCACGACAGAGCACTACTCAAAGAGCAGCGGGGCCGCTGCTCTGTAATTTTTTTTTCCTCAATCGACACGCTCTACAACGTTCCTGCCAACCTGTTACAGTCCTTCGGAAAGGTCAGCAAACAATTTGAGAAAAGGTTAATGTGAAAGCTGCGCTATATTTGCGGTTAAGCGCCGTTTAATTTTCGTTTGCCCAAACGCGTTCTGTGGGTTATAAGCAACAAAAATTGCTTTCAGCAAAGTACCTGACTGACAAAGAAATTCAGGCCCTCTTGCTGAAACGTGACTCTGATCTGTCAGATTTTGAGGACATTCAGTCGTCTGCCAATGATTTGGACGGCAGTGGTGATACAGTTCTTGAGAGTGAGGAGAGTGACGTTGTTATCAACACGCCTATTTTCTACATAGCTGAAGGTTATTTTTGTATTTTTGATCCAATTGGAAACTTAAAGGCGGTATTTAGAACAGGTGTTTGTGTGCGTTTTTTTAGACGGTACTTTTCTTTCCCTGAATATCCTACATTTTGTTGCAATTAGGACGAGCCTAAATAACTTTTTTTTGTTATTTTTGGGATACACACCAGAAAGGTTATAGTTTGATAGGTAATAACTGGTAGAAAAATAATACGTCTCCAGAGCAACAAGGAGACTCGTGAGTTATTCGCATGCGTGACAGAATGGCAAGATTGTCGCGTTTTGTCCCGCCCGTATTCTGTTACGTAAATATATATTTCGTTAAAACAAAAACAAAAGAGATTGATCAAATTTCCTCCACCAGGAACAATGAAAGCATAGCAATAAAATTAAAACTTACGCTTGCAGATTAGTCGCTGCAAACCGGGTGCGCTTCTCGAAACGAAACCTCACGCAGAATTTTGCGCTTCTTTGTCAAGCATTACATACGTCAACCTCAATTCCGCATTTATTTCCTCCTGAAAGTTTTTGTCTATAGCTCTTAATATTTATAGATGCAAAGTGTACAGGCCGCGGTCCCTGCATGAGAAGTTGGAACACACTATGATTGCTTCTCTAAGAGACGTATAGCGCTAAACCCAAAGTGTCACATTTTTCCCCACGTCTTATTTTACCCCAAATTACACTAAATCCGGCATCCTCGAGCTCTGAACCCTCCTCATACAGTCCTTCGAGGGCGACAAGGCCCGCGGAGAGACAGGAGCCTTCCCCAGATTCCAAATGTTGGTGTCCACGGCGAGGGCGTGGCTGACGTAAACGCTCTCCGTGCTTTCGACATGATGCAGATGATGCAACCATAGCCGCTCTTGCCAAGGGCAGTCTGAGGCGAGGGTTCGATCTTCATACCGCTGGCACCAAAACACAACACCGACACACAAAGTATGCGCACGTTGGTGTCTCTTCTTACAAGACCTGGTGGTCCCAGAACGTCTCATGTAAATTGGAAGACGTTCTTTTTGGCTTTGTAAACTTTATCGAAGGCAACGAACCGTTTGATACTTGACGGCACGATTCTGCGCCACGGGCCGTGCTAGGGTGCTCTCAGGCGCGTCCCCCTTCAGTGCTCCCAGAAGCATAGCACCCCAAAGTTGCAAAGTAAGAACCCAGCAACAAGCAGCTAAACCTAAAGAATGCGTTTATTTCGTAATTTAGGCTTAAAGTTGGCAGTTACATATAAAATAGGCGAAAAAGTTGAAGTGAAACCTAAATCTTGATTTCCTCAAGAAATGAGATGTAAAGATCCTGGGTGACACTCGGGAAATCCAGGCACTTCTTTCTCCTTCTATTTCCTTCTCAAGTCAAGGTGCCTCAGGTTTTATGTTTGCAATTCACCAGCATGCCTGTACTTATACTCTTCTCTCAGTTAAGCCTAACTCTTTTGATATTTGGGCAAATTAGATCCAAGAATACAGAGACTCTGGCAAAAACTATCAAATTAAGATATTGTCACGAATGACAAGTGATGAGCCGATATAACTGAGTGAACTGAACGTTTAATGGGGCGAACTTGTGCCCAAAAATAAAAGGGAAAACAAAGATAACAAGAGAACGTCGCGGGCGTCGAAGGCGGCGAAGCAGCAACATCGAACGCTGAGGCGAAACTGACTTTGGCTCGCCACGCGAAATTCCTTATGTACACGCGTGGGCTTCTGGAATAATCGGCGTAGAAGGTTCGACGCGTAGAACATTCCGACCTCGAACAAGCAACAGGATTCTCGAATTTTTCAGAACACTAAATTGCAAGGATAAACAAAATAGACATCCCTCCCAGGAATCGAACCCTGGCCTTTCGCGTGGGAGGCAGGCACGATAACCGAGAGGCCACGAGCGCGCTGCCTGCTCGGTCAGCTGCGCTCGCGGCAATATAGCTTTTGTTTCTTAGGTTTTCAGGCCGATAAATTGCTAGGAAAGAAAAAAAGAGAAAAGGCTCAAAGAACTATGCTACGTAGGCAGCCTACAATGATTTCTCTCATAATGAATGTTCTATGGTAGCCAGTAAAAATTGGACTTTACACGCTGAATACTCGTCACCGGCACTAACAAAATACCACGCGGAACGCCAGGCGACATGAAGAATATTTTGTGAGCCTCAGATGGCATGCAAGCCAAACAATACACTATTATTGAAAAAGGTAGGAAGGTACAAAAAAGCCTGTGTCTGCTTCTATCTGGTAAACAGCAAGGCATGGTGCAAGGTAATACGCAGCGATGACACACAGCATGGCAAGCGCTGTGACTGTATCCAAGGGATAGGGTCATAATCGCGCCCTCCAGATTAGTCAATACCGACAGCGCCTCCGCCCACAAGACGGCGGAACTAAAAAAAAAAGAAGGAAAAAGTGCCAGTTTGCCATGGCTTCCGGCCACATGCGCTTTCGCATCGGCCCACTGCTCTGACTTCGACGAAAGCTGGATTAGAAACCGCGACACAGATCTGTACACTTCATTGTTTTCATAAATCTGCCATTGCCGCCACTGAAGAAAAAACTAGGGTAAATTACGAAGTTCTGTCTAAGCAACACGCATAGAGAAAATGTCAAGTTATGCAGGACGCACCATATCCAGAAAACAACATTAAAAGCAAGCATTTCTTCTATAGAGAAGCATGGGACACCTAACCCGAAACAGGCTATAACCAGCTGTTTATTAGAGCCTTATCTGGAAGCACCTCTTTAAACCAACAAGAAGGGAGGACTTTAGCTGGCATCTGCGACGCGCAAGGTGTTCACACCAATATAAATCATAGAACGTGGAGCAGCACTCAAACATTGCCGACGCACACAACGTTTAATGTTAACATGAAAGCGCGCTTCACGTCTCCTTTTATACTTGTTTTTGTTTCTGTCAACATACCGAGAGTTTGTAAAATTTTCTCACTTAGCGCTCTCAAAACTAACATTGATGTTTGAAATGGAAGGACAAAGAATCTTTCGAGCACTAGAATGCCTAGTCGTATTTAGAACGACCACGAAAAGAAAAGTGGAATTAAATTACGAGAAACTTAAGAAGTCAATGAAGGTTATTTGCAAAAAAGTTTAAGTCAAAATACATAGGACGCTCTTGCATAACTATATGGAAGGTCCCAATTTGCTCCTAAAAGTGTTTGAGCTGGAGTAACCAGAGTGGAGTGTGTAAGAGATGTTGAAGTTTAAATAAATCTGGTAATTTTTCTCTTTTGGCATTTGAGAAGCAGAACCCTTTAGCTTCACAGATTCTAAATAAACGCATATTTTATTGAAATCTTTTGACGAGTGGGCAAATATTCGATCTGTCGTTTACAAATCCCTAATAAACCCAAAGCTATAGACACTGTTCGAGGCGGGGCTTAGGCCGCACGTCCGGGAGCTTCCTGGCTCGTGACGACGACCATTCCCCGAAGTGAAGAACCCAGGGGTCCAGTGGAGGTGGGAGAATTGGTAACGTAACGAACGGTTTAATTACATGGTAGCGATACAGTCGTCAAATCCGAGAGAACAAATGGAGCCCTCACGCCCCGCCTTATATAGGGGTCCGTTTTCTCCCTCTCTCTCCGCCAGGGCAGCAGGTGCGACCGCCACGTGCTTTGCAGCTGGGTCCGCCGCGACGTAGTCAGAAATGAGTCATAGCCAAGGTTCTCCGCAGTTAGGCCAGGCCTCTCTCCCCTTCCGGAGCGCACGAACCCACACACACACACACACACGTCCCGTTGACGTCACGGACGCGTTGAGACACGTTTTGGGCAGCCTTCGACAGGTGGGCGTCAGTCCTGAACACGTCGGGACTCGTTTCGGGACTCGTTTCCGCAGCCTTGAAACTCGGAAGAAGGTTGCCGAAGGTTCCATTCTTAACAGCCCCTCCGGGGCCAGGGAAACCTCGAATGGCCGGTGGTACAATCGCTGGCCTGAAGAGGTGGGCTTGGAGTAGGCCTTGAGAAGACGCTGCAAGCACCAAACAAACTCCCAAACCTCTCACAACGGAGGCATCAGCGGAAACGTCCCCCACAACACCACGCCACACCGCAGTCAAACGCTCGGAATTCGCCAAAGACCCGCCAGAAAAAGACAAAAACTTTTCGCAATTTGTGAGGTCATTTTGGGGTTTCAACGAAGTGCCCCCACTTAGATCCTCATTCCCGTGGATGACGAAGACCTCTGAGATCATCCCTACTATTTTTCGTGATGTCAGAAAAATCTGCTCAACCCATCGGTATCGCCGTTAAATTTGCCTTTCCTTTTTCTTACGCTGAAGTCATAGTGATCGATTTTCACGTGATTTCTAGACGTGAAAATGCGGTCCTTATAGCGCCGATAAAATAATCCGCCTCTTTCATTCCCCGTCACATTGGTCCTAGCAATCTCCTGAGCTGTACAGCGAAACCCTGACACACTAGGGTCGCTCTTCTGCTCGACTGTCAAAGACACTCTGTCTACTCGTAGCAGAGGACCAAAGTTACGCGACGCCGGAGCTACGAGAGATCTTTCACTGATACTTTCTTCCTCCGCCTTTTTCGCGGGCTCGTTGGGACGGCGTACGCTTTCTAGCGCTGCGAGGTCAGGCTGTTCTACAACCTGGTCCCTCTCATCCCGGTTTTCTGCCTCCAACTCTGGGAGTGCTTGCTCCCCGTCAGCTGCCTCTGGCTCTGGATCACTCGTCAACAAAGGGGCGACCTGACGCGATTTGGACCTCGTACACGACTGAACTAGCCCTTCTCCCAGTTGTTGACCCCTTTCGCGCAGCAGGAAATCTGACCGGCTAGAAAACAAATAAGGATATTCCAACGGGACTGTTTGCGAGACAGCCGCGTCTGTCACTAGCTCTCCGAACGGGCCAGTTATCCTTACTGTCGCCATAGGCAGACAGACACTGTGCTTTTCGAGCAGCTGCTTGATCCAAACTACCTTTCCCGTAAAATCGGATGGCGTTACATACGACGGATGGACAACGTCCATTGTCGCTGCACTGTCACGAAGCACCCTGCACGGCTTTCCGTTTACCTGGAGCTCGTGAAGATAGGGACGAAGGAGCTTCAGGTCCTCGTCACTACCGTTCACGCACGAGAACACCACCCGCGGTTTCTTACATCTGGCCGCTGTGTGTCCCGGCTCCTGACAGTTGTAGCACAGGAACGGCTTCCTTGCCTCGAACTGCCCTGTTGGGCTTTTCCGCGCCTCGTCTCCGTTCGAGTGTTCTGCGCTCTTTTCTGGGACCTTTTGTCCTGCTTCGGGCTTCTCGGGCCCGTTTTCTCGCGAGCTGTTCCCCTGTCGGAAGGTCTTGCGCTGATCGCTTCGGCCGGATTCGCTTTCCTCTCCGCTCAGCTTTCTACGCGTTGCGTACTCTTCGGCTAGCTCAGCGGCCCTTTCGACAGAGTCGACTCCCACCCTATCCTGCACCCAGAGCTTGACTGACTGCGGAATGCTACGAAAGAACTGTTCGAGGCACACACACTCGACTACCTTGTCTCGGCTTTCGTACACTTCCTCGCTATTCAACCATTCTATCAGGTTGGTTTTAAGCCCGTACGCGAATTCCGAGTAGCCCTCGCTGCTCTTTTTGGATGCGTTTCTAAACCTTTGACGGAACGCCTCGGCAGAAAGGCGGTACCGCTTCAAAAGGCTGGACTTCACCTTGTCGTAGTCGTCCGCGTCTCCAGCACTAAGGCGCGCGACAACCTCTGCTGCCTCACAGGGCAACAAAGTCAAAAGCCGTTGCGGCCACGTTTCTGGGGCGAAGCTCAACTCCTCACATGTCCTCTCAAAGTTAACTAAGAATAGGCCCACGTCTTCCCCAACTTTAAACGGCTGCATGAGCTTCTTCATTTGATACGACTCGGTCTCACTTGCTCGTACCGGAGCCCCAACTCTACTGTTCTGCGAGTTTAATCGCTGTTGTTCAATTTCGAGCTCTAGCCTTTTCAGCGCTCGCTCCTGGTCTCGTTCCTCTTTCGCTGCAGTCTGTGCTCGTTCCTCTCTAGCTGCAGCTTGCTCTCGTTCCTCTTTCGCTGCAGCCTGTTCCTCTTTCGCTGCAGCCTGTTCTCGCTCTCGTTCCTCTCTAGCTGCAGCCTGTTCCTCTTTCGCTGCAGCCTGTTCTCGCTCTCGTTCCTCTCTAGCTGCAGCCTGTTCCTCTTTCGCTGCAGCCTGTTCTCGCTCTCGTTCCTCTCTTGCTGCAGCTTCACTCTTAGCGTTCTGAAGCAGTTCCCACGCAATTTTAATTTCCTCTGCTTCCGCGCTCTCTGAAATCGCTTTACTGATCTCAGATTTCTTCATCTTTTGCTCCACCTCCACACCCAATTCTTCACATAAACAGAATAAATCTGTTCTCAGTAACCTCATCAGATCCATGATCGCTGCTCTTTAGCTTTGGCTTTGCAATAAAACTTGTCGCGAGGTTGTACACAAACCTAGCGCACGAGTCAAACACTAAGGATTCCCAGCAGTTCAAAATTAATTACCCATAATCTGAAGCCTGGCGAATCCCAAAGCAAAGTCCAAACGCTCACCCGCAGATGTAGCACGATGTCGCATGGTCCGATCCCAACCGCTGCCAACCAGTTGTTCGAGGCGGGGCTTAGGCCGCACGTCCGGGAGCTTCCTGGCTCGTGACGACGACCATTCCCCGAAGTGAAGAACCCAGGGGTCCAGTGGAGGTGGGAGAATTGGTAACGTAACGAACGGTTTAATTACATGGTAGCGATACAGTCGTCAAATCCGAGAGAACAAATGGAGCCCTCACGCCCCGCCTTATATAGGGGTCCGTTTTCTCCCTCTCTCTCCGCCAGGGCAGCAGGTGCGACCGCCACGTGCTTTGCAGCTGGGTCCGCCGCGACGTAGTCAGAAATGAGTCATAGCCAAGGTTCTCCGCAGTTAGGCCAGGCCTCTCTCCCCTTCCGGAGCGCACGAACCAACACGCACACACACACACGTCCCGTTGACGTCACGGACGCGTTGAGACACGTTTTGGGCAGCCTTCGACAGGTGGGCGTCAGTCCTGAACACGTCGGGACTCGTTTCGGGACTCGTTTCCGCAGCGTTGAAACTCGGAAGAAGGTTGCCGAAGGTTCCATTCTTAACAACACCTATTTTATCATACGTGTGCAGCAGAATTATTGGAGGAAAGTTGCGAGGCAGAAGTAGGTTCATCATACAACTGGTACAAAAACAAAAACGAAGAAGGTGCAGACAAAACAAGCGGAGGACTTCAACTGAATATTTATTCCTTTTTATTCCGATAAACTTTAATACATTTTGATTCGTTGTACAGCGCTTGACTTCAACAGCTTCCTCGGCATTGTAATATGTGCGCTGTTTCCAGTTGTACCCTTGGAGCACGTTATTATAGCAAACCAAGAGGAAACTTAAAGTTGAATGATTTTTTTTATTCAAATTCATCAAGTATTCTGTTCTTGAGCGTCTTCTGACTCTTCTTGTCGACTTTTTTTACGTTTATACTTGCGCTCCTAATATTAAAAAAGATGTGGACTGTTTGCTTCGGGATTTCTTGGGAGGATTTGAGGTTGTGAACCATGACTTGTTACTCTAAAAACTTTGGCTCACATTTACTCAACAGCAAAGTGTTGGCTTCGCCAAGTGACATAGTCGAGGAAACAATACCAATGTGATGAAATAAATGGCTAAACATTTGATTATAAACGTATTACTTCTGTTGTATCCGGAGCTCTACTCTGAGTTATATGCTATTTTGTTTATAAGAACACTATCAATAATACTTTAATTCTAAATATGGCTCTTTTCTCACCAGCTATAAATATGAATAAAATATTCTAATATATTAACATTTTACGTATTTATATAGAAAATATTTCTGTATAATGTGACATGTGACAGATGGACTTTAGTGTTAGCAAGTGCATACATGTTAGATTTCCTAAAAGTCAGGAAAATCGAGAAAATCCGAAGCGTTGAAGGATCATATTTCGGTGATCAATCTCAAGACTTGATATGTCTAATGCTATATAATATATTTTGCCAACGCATCAAGCCTATCAGCAGAATCCTAATCTGTCGAGCCTACTACGACTGAATCTCCAAAATATCAGGTTGCCCTGGTATTGATGTTGACTTTAGCGCATCGTTTTTAAGGCTAAGAAAAACTTGCAGGTGGCCCTTGGTGTGCAGCTGTGTCGTATTCTTAATTTTGCAGTAGTTGGTATAGTAAAACTGTCGAAGCTGTTTGCGTATATTTTATGCTTTCTCATTGTGAGAGGAGTAGTTTTGTTCACCTTGCTTTTGTCTGGGTTATTCTTTTTCAAGTTTCACTCGTTTACGTGCATTTGTGTCTGACATATTAGAGACGTTGTTTTAGGCTACTTGGATATGCTTGGAATGTTCAAGTTTGTGTTGATTGCGTGTGTCGTTGGATGTTCTTCTAAATTGCGATTGGTAGTTTTATAATTGTTTTATTTTTGTTTGTAATGATATTTGTGCGTCATATTATGCTAGCGATTTTGCACTTAACGGGCCAGAGGTGCTATCGCGCAAAATCCCCCTTTCTCTTTGACCAACATTCGTTGGTCAAAGACACAAAAAAAAAACAAGAAAACTTTGTACTTTCAATATATATTTGAAACGTTAAACACGCACCCATTATCAGGATTGCACACTACAAATATTTAGACTATCAGTACCTATAAATTGTTGTCAGCAAGAAAGAAGTCCAATAATGAGAGTCATGCAGTGAAAAAAATATAATCTAGGCTCAAATGTTCACATCCCATTTATTACAAAGTGATTGGTATATCAGAAAAAGCGGACAATACAAGCAAAATCAGACACTGTTTATTTAACTCTAATGTATGTTCTTTATATAAAGAAATAAATAGGTTGCCTAAAGATATACTCGGCCTAAAAAACGGCGTTAAATTGGTAGCTTTTTTTAATTTGTATTAGAGAGACGGCACTTTCTCTGCTACAGATGTGTTTGGTAGGTAGTTACTACCTTGAATATTGCAATTGTTTGACGGAAACTGCGTTTTTTCTAGTTGTTTTCAAGATAATGATTATTATTCTTGAGCTGTTTAAAAAACAAAAAAAAGTCGTCTTAAACTACTTGAGTTCGATATATATTGAGATTTCGATTTATATTTGATTATTTTTTGGGGGGGGGATAAACTTATCCTAGCACTAATGCCTCATTGGATTGCAGGTTTATTCCGAAATTAAAATTAATACATTGAGTTTTGTCAGCAGTGTGCCTTCCTCCTGCGCATTCTAACAAAGGTCAGTCGCACTCCATTGCCTATAGTTTGGTGAGTCACCAGCCGAATTTTAATATTTTGATAAATAACCGACAAATGCTGCTTCTCCTCAAGAAGAAAAAGGTGATATACCGAGCCACTGGCTCAGCAAAACTTCCTTTGAATTCCTTACTCTCAAAACTGACTGACTAACTTCTCGAGAAGAACGTGATCAGCCATATATCTCAGAAATACATCACTCCTGCACCGCTGGAGGTATTTGTATTTATTATGCTTCAAATAGTGCAACTACAGAATGAAGAGGGTGATTTTGGAAGTGAAGGGTGCCTAGTAGACGACGGTGCCGACAGGGCGGTGCACGAAGTGTCCACCTCGGCTCTGGTGCACGGAACTGTGGGAGCCGGTCACCACTGGAGCGTGGTGCACCTCGGCCTGGTGGTAGGTGCTGCGGATAGAAATTCATTTTAATATATTAGTCTCAAGAACAATTCAGTCATCGATGAGAACAACAGTCCCATGTCTTTCGCTAAAATGCCGAACGTGTAAAGCTAGGTGAGCTTCAATTTATTAAACCACAATTGTGTTCGAATGGCGGTATTATATACTTTTTGTAACTATGCCATAATCATTATTTTTTTCCTGCCCACCTCACATGCCCAAAAGTAAGCACATATCGTTCCAGGTGATAAAGCTTCGGACAAATGTAGGTTTTAAACAGCGCGTTCCTACACTAGCTGCTGCTCATTTACTTTGCAAGACGTCAAGATTGCGGAGTTTATGCACTAATGTCGTAAGTAGTACAGTGATATTTCCACGCGTCGTGTTGTTCTGATTCCGGGCTGCTTGGGATTATCGACCCCCCTTTACGCGCACAGCTTGAACGCGCACATTTTTTTAGCACTCTCATCGAGGCGCCGCTCTCGCTCGGCTTTCAAAGTTTGACGACTTGTTGAGCAAATAAAAGCCGGAAGACGATCGGTCTTTCCTCTCTTCGCCGACCATCACGTACGCTCACCTGCCTTCCCGGCGCCATGTTCCTCGTGTAATTTTCGAAGGGCACATGTTCACCCAAATAAAACCATACTTCAGATGTACTCCTGCAAGTTGTTTCTGCGGCTTCCTCACGTTACAATATCACAAACAAAAAATGTGGTGAAGTTATTAAAGTTACGTGAAACTTAGAGTATATTTTCTATTGGCTTAACAAGTAATCAAGAAGCACTAATTCTCAAACAGTCCTTGACTTCTAAGGTAGCGACGAGAACTCACCCAAAGAAGGGATCATGCTTGGTGACGGTGGTCTTGGGGTGGACGACCTTCTTTTGGCTGATGGTGTAACCGTGGGCGTGTGGTGGCACGTAGGCCACCTCGCTGTGGTGCTCCACCACCGGCTGACGCACCACTGTGGTGGCCACGGGGACGTGGACGGCGGCGGCGTGGTAAACATGCGGGGCCACGTAGCCGGCCTGGCAGCAGGTGGCCAGCAGAACAAGACAGGGCACGACGACGGCCTTCAAGGACAAGGTGAATGAGGGCTTTGTTTTGATACTTAAAGTGTAAATGTGCCGACGCCGTCCTTGAGCGCACTGCTCAGCAAGCATGCGCAGACCGGCCTTTTCCTCGTCGTTTGCTATAAATAAAACGCCCTTCTGGTGCGGAGTGAACGCTATGGAACTGTTGGGAGACGCTATGTTCAACATGTCGTAGGAAAAAAACGGACTCTCCAATGGACGACAATAAATATCAGCTATTAAAAAAAAAAAAAGATTCAAAGAAATACAAGTCAGTCATTCACACAAGAGGCCTAGAGACCATCAATTTTGAAGAATTTTTGCTTTTGGAAGGTCTCTCGGAATCTCTAGAGGCGAATTTTGGACGCTTAAAAAAAGAGCATGTCTTGGATTGAAAATGTCAACTGACTGAATAACAGGTACAAGTTTGTCGTATGATTCCTCTTGGTTCGTGGCCTTGAAGATACGATCGACTTAGAATATTTACTCAGATAGTTTATAGTAAAATGACCCGGAGCCCTTTAACTTTTGCCGTAATCTCGCCGTTAATTTTTGCGCGAATCCACGCCTGTTTAACAAATCAGTTAAATCATTTTCCGTTACCCACTTATTTGATCTCTGTAGCATTAAATGAGGTGTCAATTGACGGCTCGTGTTACTCCTTAAAATTACAGCGGGCACAAAGTGTACTCACGAAGGTGTTCATGTTGTATATGGACGGGGATGCTTCGAGTCACCTGGTCGTTTCAAGACTGTGCTGACAGGAATATCACAGAAGTCTTTTTATGGGCAACTATGAGGAAAGAATGAAAGATGTCGTGAACACGTGTGCTTGACGAGTGCTGTGTGCCCCACCCATATTATTCTGGTGACACCGTCGAGACTACTCCTTGCGTTATCTGCCTTGAGAGCGGTCAGCGGCCTTAGTAAGGTTTACCGGACGTCAAGATTCGCGCACTGACGACATCCAATCCGCGTGCAATGCACGGAATTTACTACGTGTGGGACGACTGAATTCCACTGTAGGTTCTCCTTCAAACGTATAAATAATGACTTTCCTCACATGTTTCTTCGATTTAAGGATACACTTCTGTTTCAGTGGGGTATACCTGAGTGCTAATTTGCACATAAAATTAATCCGTTTAATAACTTCTACTAATCACAGGTGTGCCTAGTGCTTAGTTTTCGGAGCTTGTTTTAAACGCTCTGCGGCAGACAGCGGCGCTACCACTTATGATCTGCATTCTGGTTATTTTTTTTGTTTCTTTAAAATCTTCACTCAAAAAGGATTCTATTATCCCAGGAAAAAAAAAAAAAAACATGTGCGTCCGCCATCGCGGGGAAAGCCGACATGTTCTCAAGAAACTGGTGCACTTTAGGTGATGAATAAATACTGGTACTGTTATTTAATAGTGGCGATTGCTCTTCCATTTCTGATGATGAGTCGTACCATTTTAAGTTTACTTACTGTTAAAACAAAACATATTTACACAAAAACCTCTTAATTAACATTAGTTCTGTTTTTTTTTTCGTAGTTACACCCCATCTTTCCAGGCATGTTTCGCCAATACCGCAGAGTAAATATATTGGACACATCAGATGGCCTGGAATTACGAGAGGAATTATTTCCATGCACAGTGCCTGCTTTATATCTTTTCTTTTTTTTAGTGTGTGTGTCTGATAGAAATGGACTAATATACAATGCGTTGAAAGGGACTATGTGCTGCCTTAATTATTGATCGTCATGAGCGTCTTGGCCTAATTTTGTACTTTGAGCAGGAAGAAAAAAAAAACAGAATTGACGGGCACATTCTTTCAAAAAGTGTGCCCGCCTGCACCTCGTCTTCTTTCACTTCTTTTTTGTTTGTGATAAATGTATACCTGCGCTCGCACTTGCTTGGGCAGAGCCATAGCCTCCTCTTTACTGGCAAAGCTTGACAGATCGTCACGTGGCGCGGCTTCCGAAAGTGAAACGGTAGAGCGGCAGACAAGAGTCACTGTAACGGGCGCCCCGCTGCGGCGAGACGTTGGAGCACGCTTGTCCCGAACGATGGAATGTCCGCTCGTGCTTCTCACGTTCCTCGCGCTACCACTTCTTTTCTCGTCGGGTGTGAAAACAATGTTTCGGGTCCTCGCCGCTTCAAAAGCTGTGCGAGAAATGCTCTGTGCTACCAGATCCGCGCTCTCCAATTCTGCGACCGGGAACTCTTTGGCTCCGTCACCGAACTGTCAGGCTTAGTGAGTATAGATAAGGCTTTGGCACAGCATGTGCTCATGAGCCGTTTCATGTTTCAAGATATGATAAAGCTGCATGGCCCGTTCTCCGCAGCAAGATTACTTCAGGTTTAAACATCAGTTCTATAAAGTATCACCGTTATTTTCTTGTGTTTTCAATATGTTTATAATTAATGCTCGAGTGTCGAATTTGCATTTTTTTTTCTTATTGAGATAGTGAGATACTGCTTGATGCTGATAATAATAATAACTTAATGAAACACTGCAAGAAAAAAAAAAATAGTTTCATTTCAAAAGGAATGAATAGGAGAAGTACTTTTTAAATAGTGATTTTACGAAAGCAATTTTTCGTTCGCGCAATAGTTACGCCGTTAGCCGCAATGTAGGTCGAGCTCACAGCCCGCTCTAAGCCCCGCCCACAGATTGTGGCCCCGCCCATTACTACTGGACTGGCTAGGCTGCTCGACCGAAATGGCTATCAAGTGTTGTGCCTCCCTTTCGCGTCGTCCGGTGCGTCTAGTCTCGAAGTCTAACACCGCCTTGTAGTCGTGCGAATAGACGCGCTGGATCTTCCTGCATCGTCTGCTATTTCACCGCCGTCTATCGTTGTCTGCAATGCCGTGAGACGCGGACACGAATGCTGCGTGTCGGCGTCCGTTTTCGAAAGTGTCCTTCTGCTATTCATCCCCAGTATAAATAGGTCTGCAACGGTCAGAATACGCCACCATTACAGCGGCGTTCTAGCGTTCCATCCTGCACGAGCCCACGGTCGAATACGAGCCTCTGTCAGCGCCTATCCGTGTGCATAATAAAAGGCAGAGACAACTAAAAATCAACAAATTAAATACGTAGTTCTTGTAGCTTTACTATTCTTCTTAATTTCTCTTTCTTACGTGGCATACGTGAGCAAGGTGATTGAGCGTCATGACGCAGAATTAAAAAGCGTCGTAAAAATATTCGCTTTGGTAGGCCAGGTGGACTGCAAAACCTGAAAGCTTGCCTTTGGAGGCACAATGAGGGGAACATACCTGGACTAACTTGATACAAGCCGAATGCCCGACTGTCTCTAACCAAATGACTCGCAAATTCGTACCTGTGTAGTTTCTTCTCGTTATTGAAACCATGGTCGCAGGCACGACGGTTGCCCAATTCGCAAAGCAGCGGGGCGGCTACTCTCTAATTTTTTTTCTCAAGTTACGCGTACTAGAAGGTTACTTTCAAAGTGTCACAGTCCTTCTGTAAGGGCAGCACACGATTCGCAAAAATTTAGTGTAAAAGCTGCACTATGTTTACGGTTAAACGCCGTTTAAATTTGATATACCCAATCGCTTACTGTTGGCCCTAAGTACCAATAAATTGCTTTCAGCCAAGTACCTGACTGACGAAGAAATTCAGGCATCTTGCATGAAAGTGACGCTGATCGGTAAGATGCGAAGGACGCTGAGTCTTTTTGCCAATGATCTGGACGGCAGTGCTGTTACAGAACCTGAGAATGAGGAGAGTGACGACAGCCAAGACGGCCGAAATGACCAAAGGCCACCAGCAAAAACTCCGCCGAGGTGAAGGAGCAGAGCGTTTGCATATTGTTTTATTTATGCCTACATCAAGTGAACTGATCGGGGCTCGGCGCACTCATACCCGCTTCTTATCTTTGCAATCCGATTTCCTGCCGTAACCTTCGAAGAAGAAGATGAAGTATCGAGCAGCCAAACGCGCCAGGAGCCGGACACAACATTGAAATATTTTCTCAGATACTTTCAAGACGACTTTTGGGAAGAATAAGCCTACCAGAGAAATTTCTATTTGTTCAGGAAAGAGTAGGAATGTAAATTCAAAAATGATTCAAGAGAGTTGCAGATGTTTGTTGGTATACATATTGCCATTTGCATACCGAAGCTTGAAAGGGTGCGGCTCTACTTGTCGCGCATGCTCTGTGTTGATCTAATTGTACAAGCAATGTCCAGAAACAGATTTTTTTTTTTAACTGGGAAGCAATATTCACTTTGTTCACAAGGTGTTAGTAACGAGAAAAAAGAACAATGAAAAAAAAGCAGGCGCTTTTCTAATAAAGCCAATTATCAACTCGTTCAGGAGTGCCTGCATGGAGCTGCCTCAATCTTGTGAATTATATATTGAGGAGCAGATGGTCCTGTGTGGCAGTGTATGCAATCCAAGTCAAATCTTGTCAGAATTAGAATTTTTATAATTGCATCTTTGGATGACTTGGTTTTGTACCTCACCCTCTATGTTGACAGAGGCACAGTTTCTGATGATGACTTGCGAGAGTTCGGTCTTAGGGGAAGCATCCTCAAGAAGCTTGTGGAAACGCTAAGGAGGGACCGAGAGGCTTTCGTGTTTCCTGGCAAGCATTTTACGGACATAAAAATAGCTAAACACCTTATTGAAAAAAACAATTCTTACCGGTACAGTGATGGCACCATACACGTGACGTTCCGGCGACTATGCCGCTGGACCGGTCAATGTAGCCAGGTGAGTCGCACTATAAAGTGAGTTGTGACAACAAAATGTGCATTTCGAAGTGGAAAGAAAACAAATCTTTCTGGAGGCTCCTCTCTCCTCAGTTTCAACAATTGACACAGAGCCCAAGGCAAGTTGCAAAAGGTTGTCGAAGGATGAGAACAAGAAAACTAAAGTGCGGTACCCAGACGCAGTTTCAAACTACAGGTTCATTGGAGGACTCGAAATAATTAACAGAATGGTCTCTTACTGTAAGATTTCTTTGCGAACGTGGCAATGGCCTGTCCCTCTCTTTGCACAGTGTTAAAATATGGCGTCCTGTAATGGCTGGATTGACTACAAGAAAGACAGTGAACGAGCAGTCGTTTCAAAACAGCAGAGACTGGATCGCCTTTACTTCAAGATCAACAATGCGCTAGAACTAATTCAAGCGGAAACGCGGGGATCCAAGAGATTGCGAGAGCAGGAAAAAGAGAGCAATGAAGAAGAGATTAGGCCAACTGGGTGGCAGAGGAGCAAAATCATTCCGCTTCGCCCAGATCATGTCATATACGACACGACAAGACACTTCTCAGAGCACCAAAGGCTTCGATCACATAGGAGGTGCAGGAATCCAGGTTGCGCTGGCAAATGAAGGGTGAAATGACGGAAGCGTTGCGTATTTCTTTGCCTCCAGAATCTAAATTTGTTTTTTCTTGCATACACACTGAGTTCCACAGGACCCGAGCGGGGGCATCCAAGTTACCCAACTTTTTTTCTTTGTTTCAAATAAATATTTTTATCAATTTTTGCATGCTCAAAAGCAAAAAAAAAAAAAAAATTGAAGTAAATCGCTTTTTTTTGTCCCGTGTCTGAAGAGGCTGTATATTGAAACAATAAAATAGAATTATCTCAAATGTAACCTAGTTGGATGTTTTCTTCCGCAATTTAACATAAAAGGTAATGTTGAAATGAAAGATCTAAAGGTTATACACATGTTTCATCTCTTCGTGCCACGCGCATCGCCGAGCGAGCGCGTGCGTGGCCGAGTGGTCACCGTGTTTGGCTTTCGTGCGGCGGCCCTGCATCAGACTTGTGCTCGTTACTTGAAAAATGTAATGCATTACAATTACAAATTACCGAGCCTCAAATGTTATGAATTACCGTTACAAATTACTGTTGCTGAAAAGTAACGGATTACTTTATTTGTTACGTTACAAATCACTTTCAGATTGCATTTTCCGTACACTTATCCAGAAAACAATTGAACGATTTTGATATTTTTCAAAAATGTCCTGCAACACTATACATTTCTCAAACGCCCGTATAACGGTAGTCCTTGTAAAAAACAAATATATATATATATATTTAAAGTGGCACTAAAGTCATTTTTTGAAAAAGGTCGTTTTTGATCTTATATTGTTTCAAATGTGTTAGTTCCCACATATACCAACTACTATAATACAAAACTGCCTATTCATCTCAGGGCAATAAAAAACATGTGGACTCTTTTTTTCTCGCGTACTACATTGTGTGGACCATTGAAAGCCCTACAACACGAGCAGATTCCGGATGATTTTATTAGAACTCTTTTCGAAGAGATTCTGATAGGTACGCATTCCAATAAGACTTTTCTATTTCACCGCGGGCGAAGCCATCGCTTGCAACACGCCGACAAGCGCCCTTCGTTGACCAGTACTCTCAGAACAAAATGTTTCTCAAAAAGGGCGTGTCGCGATATTTGAACACGCTTTTAGCAAGGAAATAAGCTACGCACGATTGTAATTTTGAGTTTGTTGCGATGCTTAGAGCGTCTAGATTAAGTTGTCACCACAAAGGGACGATCTCAGAATCGACTTTAGTGTCCCTTTAAGAGAAAAAGTGTAGGTGCACTCCGTTCACCTGTAAGGTGACAAGGCACCGAAAGCTGCAACCACACCCGCATTCCGCTGTCCGCTTCTGGAAATGATCCCTGGAATTGCGCAGACAATGCTAGTGGTGCGCATGGTCAGTAGCAGCGTCTACCTCCGCTATGAGATTCGGAGCTACAGAGGCGATCTACGAAAGCTCCCTTTTGATTCTATCGTTACACTTTGCAGCCATTGCGGAATGCAGGTGTCCCAGCTTAGCTTGATGTGTTTTCGGGGATTAGTGTTTGTTGTTCTTGCTAATGACAATGTGTGATTTTTTGGCAAGCAAAGTATGCACTGAAACTTTAGGTTTCCGTTCTGAATTTTGTGAAATGAAAGCTTGCCCTGAATTTTGAACATCTCATTAAGAGATGGGCATGTGAAACAACGGACACTACATGACCGAAAACTCGACCAGTCAGAGAAAAAGTGGTTGTTATGGGTTTTCGATCGTTAATCGGTTCTCACTTTTATACCAATTATTCGTGGAGGCCAAGTCAGGGAAGCGCATAAAAAGCGAGAGAAGCGGTGGACGTCGGTCTCACAAAACAATAGAAGATCAGAGATCACACCACTTTTACGCGTTCTATCTCTCTCTCTCTCTCTCTCTCTCTCTGTCAGCACTCCTAGATGGCCTAACCCCCCCTCCCCCTTTATGCTGACAGTTAAGTGCAAAGTGAGGAGTGCACTCGACCACCATGTCCAGACAAGTAAACCTAAAGTGGTATCGTCTGTACCCTGGAACACAACGCTTTTCTCCACGCGCCGGGCAGTTTTCTGCCTAGCCTCAACAGCGTGCTACAATAAAGTAGCGTACAACAAAAACAAAGAAAATTCGACCCCCTCGCGCGAGACTACATCGTCCGTTACGAGAGTTGTGAACCCGCGAATCGAGGGAGTACGGACCCGCGTTTGATGTTCTTGCAGGTGGCGGGAGACGTCGAAGAAGTTCGAAAGGGTGAAACGGTGTAAAAGACAAAAACAAATAAAGAGGAAGAGCTTTCTCCTGCCCGAGAGAAGTAGAAAAACACGATGGAAGGCGACAGAGAGCCTACTCAGCGTTGTCTGACTTCATCTTTGTCTTTCGTATATTTCTACATGCCTTACCCGTTTTTCTAAAGGCGCATTCCCACCGTCGATGTTAGCAATCGCGCGATGCGACTAGATCGCATCGCAAGAAAGTTTGATGGACACACCGGCGTGCGCGATGAGCGAGTCCAACGCCTTCGTTGGCAAGTCGTTTCTCGAAAACTCTCGCTCCGAACGCCGTTGATTGGCTCAGCCGCTCTGCGACTAGATCGCATCGCAAAAAAGTCGGGTCGAGTAGCGACTGCTGAAATCGCGTCGCTTTTTGCCCGCAATGGTCGCTTTTGCGATGAAAGTTATCGCGCGACTAGATCGCATCGCCGGTGGGAACGCGCCTTAAAGGGACACTGACACCCCCCAAAAAATTTTTTTCATTTTTTGCCAGGCGCTTTATTATGGTGTCGGAGGACTACCCAATTAATATTTTGCAACAGAGTAGCGTATTTTTTTAATAAAGCCAAAAAACGCAACTGCGCGAAACCGAAACCGAAACGGAGAAGTGGAGAGGATAGCGGGAGTGGCGGAAGTCACGTGGCTACACCCGACCGCGCTTTTTTTTTTTTTTCCTCCTTTTTTTTTTTTTTTCTCCTGCCGCGCAGCAGACGACGACGAATCCTAATTGTTTTGTTCTATCCAAGATTTCTCTTTCGAAGGAAGAAAGATTCGCCGGTACCGCGAACGAAGTAGAGGTCCCACGCCCGTCGTCCCCTGCCATCGCCGTCCAGCACGCTAGTCCCAGTCCCACGATACGCGATACGACGCTGACGACGCCATGTTGAGAACTATCTACGCAGTGAACGCACAGAGGCTTCCGGTTGTGTGTGCACCTTTTTTTTTAATCAACGTTATTGCAGCTTTTTAGAAGCCAGAAAAAATGGGTTTCATATTTATTTCTATTTTTAATATTGACTGTGTGCCTTCAATGACCCACGACTTCGATTAAATTTGGTAATCGCATCGATACCTTAGGAAAAGAGAGTGAGCGAGACTCGAACCGGCTAGTTCTTGATCGGCGGTTTTCGGGCGGAAAGAAACCGAATTTCGAGCCGCAAATTTTGTTCTGGGTAGTTGGGCCCTCATATGTCATGTACGACTAAAAATCTCGGCGAGCATAAATGCCCTGTCAGTGTCCCTTTAAAGGACACATGCAAAGAAAAAAAACATTTTTTTTTAACAGCTTAGATGGAAAAAGGATATCATAAAACGATTTTACAACGAAGAAAAAAATTTTTAGAGCTATATTTACGGCGCTATACGACTTTGTAGTTGGCGCCCGCGGGCGCCGCAGAAAAGTGGCCCTTATTTATCACGTGACGGGCCCATATTTGTCACGTGGTGCTCGCACTCTTTCGGAAGCTTCCTGTGGCCTCTAAAAGTAACTTATTCATCTTTATTTAAAGTATAACAAAAAACTAAGATTAGTAAGTAACTTTTAGAGCCCAAAGGAAACTCCTGAAAAAGCGCAAGCAGACGTGATAGACCTGTGCGCCGGTCAGATGACGGCGGCGGCGCCCCGAACCAGACGAACTTATGCGGCGGCGGCGACGGCGGCGTGGAGAAACGCGTTGAAGCGGCGTTCGCACAACGCTCAGCGTGCGGCGGCGGCGTCGCTTTACGGCTCCGGCGACCCAGGGCGGTGGCGCGCGGGCCTACCACGTGACCAGCGGCGGCTCTGGCGGGCGCCAACTACAAATTCGTATAGCGCCGTAAATATAGCTCTAAAATTTTTTTTTCTTCGTTGTAAAATCGTTTTATAATATCCTTCTTCCATCTAAGCTGTTTAAAAAAAATGTTTTTTTTCTTTGCATGTGTCCTTTAAGGGTTCAAGTGACCGGTCATAGAAAAAAAATCGTGTTTTATTTTCGGCTATTCTCCCCTTCCTGCTGTTTTCTTTTTTGTTGTACTTGCTCTCTTTATGCTTCTGAATGTTCTGCTCGTATTGCTCCAGTTACTGTATTATGCTCATAGTTTTAAAAAAGTAACGAGTAATTAAAGTAATCTGTTACCAATATTTGTAACGAAATTGCATGACAAATTACGTCCGAAAAAAGTAACGTGGCAATTAAAAACTTACTAGAAAAAGTAAAGGCTTACAAGTAATACGTTACTTGTCGCGGATTACTTCCCAAGTCTGCCCCGGGTTCGGCTACTGGGAGCAGACCGTTTTTTATTTATTCTTTCAGTTTAGCGTTCTTGTAAGTTCGAGAAGCTTGTCGTCTGATCGAGGTACGAATAATCTACGCGCCGATTTTTCTACGTCGAATATTCCAGAAACGCACGCTGCTTCAGAAGGGACTCCGCATGGCGAGCCGGAGTCAGACTTGCCCCAGCGTTCCACCCTGCTATTTCCCTGCCATCGACGGCTGCGACGCTAGCCTTTTTCTGTTTTGTTTTGGGCAAAAGCTCGCCCATTAAACGTTTAGTTTATCCAGCTAATTCACCGTCTCATCATTTGTAATTCGGAACAATAGGACTATATTTCTTCATAGTATAAAACCTAAATTACAGAAACTTTTTTTTCAAAGTTTCAAAGTTTATTGATTTCTCTTCACACTAGAAAAGAGGGAGGAGGGGAAAAAATCAGTACAAAAATAGTTGACAGAGCGCCCTCATCCACCAGCAGCAACAACAGCGAAGCTTAAGTTTAGGAATAAAAAAAATTCACGCACATCATTTATTTAATAAAACTTACCTTTGTGAGACAAAGATATAACGTATGAATTTATTTGACACATTCTTAAGATGTATGCCCATTTATATTATGCTATTTGCTAATTTGGGGAGGTGGAATATAAGAGTCTGGTTCCCGTAGTTTGCCCTTGAGCGCAAGAGAGCCCAGCACCGGCTGGTTTGTTTTTTTTTTTTTTTTTTTTGCGAATCGACTCGTGTTTTTTTGTTTTGTTTAAGTTTTTTTTAGCTTCACATATAAAACTTTGGTTACAGTACTAATCAGGGTGTCCGTTGGCTGCTTTTTGTTTTTTCAAGTCCCAAAATTTGCAGCGAGCAAGCTGCATGCTCACGAACGTGTTTATGCTCTCTGTGGGCGGAGATGCCTCGAGTGACCGTGTCGAGTAAAGATTGTGCTATATCTTGGAAACGGGAGTCTTTTTTATTGGTGGCTGTTTCGAATAACTGCAACCTGTCGTAAACACTTGTGGTCGCGGGTCGCAATGTGTACAGCCCATTTTGCTGTCGCGTCACCGCGAAGGCCATTCATCGTGTTTCCCGGTGACGACCTTGAAAGACATCTGTAGCCGGAGCGGAGTTTACCGGTAGCAGTTAGAGTGCCTGACTACTGGCATCTCATCAGGTTGCGGAACACGGATCTGGCTTTGCGTGAGACGACTCCAAGCCTTGGGGGGTGTGCCTCGAACGATACGATTCATATCTTTCCTGTGCACTGCTTCCTTTGTTGAGGGAAAATGCTTTTGTTCTGAAAGCGTTCAGCTTGTTTGCATTTAAAGCAACTGCATTGCATGAAATGTGTAAACCAATACTTAAAAAAAAGTTAATTGAAATGGTCCTGTATATATATGTTCAAAAATCGACTAAAGCTCTGTACCCAATCTTTTCTTTTACTAACAAGCGCGTTTGGTAGCGAGTCTTTTGCATACTACGCGTGTTCTTTAATGTTTATTTTTATTTCGAAAATAATTGCAGCAGCACGTGCTCCGCTCTGTGGCCTGCATGACCTCATAGACAGGATTTAAAGCATTGAACTGAAGAATTCTTCTTGCTGTCCGTCCACTTTTATGCGTTTCCTTCCTTATGGTGAATGTGTTATCAATGCGCTCGTTCTGTACTTAGCGGAAGATCTATTCGTATACTTTTGATCGAAGAGCAACCTTGAAGCGGCAATGAGTACAGGTTTTTATGTCTGTTTTCTTAGACCGGTCTTTAGTTTCCCTGAATTTTCAATATTTAGTTGCAGATAAGACGAGCCTGCAGAATTTGATTTTGTTATTTGTAGGATGCACATGAGAAGACGAATATTTTAAGAGATAATAACCTGTAGAAAAAGAGTACGTTTCATAAGCAACCAGGAGCCTCTTGCGTTATTCACTTGCGTGTCATAGGATGCTAGATTGTCGCGTTTTACCCAGCGCGTATTCCGCTAGGTAAATATATATTTCGTTAAAAAAACGTGACCAAGGATTGCTCAAATTTGGCCCGCATGGAGCTTACAAAGCATACCAATAAAAGTAAAACTTACCTTGGCAGAATAGTAGCTGCCAATTGGGGTGCAAGTCTCCAATCGAAACCTCGCCCTGAATTTTGCGCCTCTTTGGCGAGGGTTAAACCGGTCAACCTCAACTCCGGATTTATCTTTTTTCCTCCCGAACACTTCGTAGAGGCAAAGTCTACAGTTCGAGGCAGGTCTATGTGAAGGTTTAACATACTATGACTGCTTGTATAGGAGATGAATGGCGTTAGACCCCAAACTGTTGCGTTTTTCCCCACGCCTCATTTTACCCAACATTACCCCAAGTCCGGCATCTTCGAGCTCTAAACCCTCGTTATACTGCCCTTCGAGGGCAACAAGGCCCGCGGAGAAAGAGGAGCCTTCCCCAGGTTCCGGATGTTGGTCTTCGCGGCGAGGGCACGGCTGACGTAATCGCACTCTGTGCTTTCGGCATGGTGCAGATAATGCAGCCCGCAGCCGCTCTTGTCATTGGCAGTCTGGTGCGAGGGGTCGATGTTCTTGCCGCTTGCACCGAACCACGACACCGACACACAAAGTACGCGTACGACGGCGCCTCTTCTTAGAATAACTGGAGGTCCGATATCGTCTCCTGCAATTAAAAAAAAACGTGTTTTTTTTTTTTTCTTTTTAAGCTTTGGAAAATTTATTGAAGGCCACGAACCACTTGATTATTGACGACACGATTGTACGCCGAGGGCCGGGCTAGGGTGCTCTCGGGCGCGTCCCCCCTTCAGCGCTCCCAGGAGTATAGCACCCCACAGTTGCCAAGTGAGGACCCAGCAGCAAGCCGCGAAACCTAAAACTTGCGTTTTTTTGTCTTTTTCTTTATGTAATTTAGGCTCGAAGTGTCCAGTTACATATAAAGTAGGCGAGAAACCTTCAGGGAAACCTGACTCTTGATTTCCTCGAGAAGTGACGTGCAAAGAAGCAAGTGGACACCCGAAAAATCAAGGAAGTTAAACCTAACTCTTTCAGCTGTCTGGCAAATTAGACCCCAAAACGTTCGACTCTGGCCAATGTATATTAGGTTCTGTTATAGCTTGTTTTTCTTAGGTCGTTAGGTCACTAAATGGCAAGAAAAAATATATCCCAAATCACTCTGCTACTTGGAAAGCCTACTATCTTATCCATCATAAATAATTTTCTCTGAAAGCCTCATAAAATTAGCCTTTACACATTGAATATTGGCCACCGTCTCTCAAATGATGAGCACGAGAAATCACAGGACACCATAAAGAATAATATACGACCTTTACAACGCATGAACGCCAAACATTGCACTAATTTTGTAATAAGTAGATTTGTACACAAAGGCCTGCGTCTGGGTCTACCTGGTAAGCAGAAGTCCATGGCATGGTGTAAGGTAATATGTAGGTGATGACACAATGCATGGCGAACGCTGCGACAGGATCCACCAAATAATGTCATAATCGCGCCCTCTCAAGTTGCCAATACCGAGAGCACTTCCGCCCACCAAACGGCGCAACTGAAAAAAATTGAAAGAAAAAAAAAAAACTGTCTGCTTGTTATGGCTTGCGGTCGCATGCGCATTCCGATCGGCAGCGAGCTCTGACTTCGACGAACGCTGACTTCCAAAACGCGCCACAGATCGGTTCAGTTCAGCGTTCTCGTAAAACTGTCATTATCGGCACTGAAGTACAAAACTAGGGTAAATTAAAAAGTTTTGTCTAACCAACACGCGTAGCGGAAGTGCCAAGTTATACTGGACGCAGCACATCAAGAAAACAACTTTAAAGGCAACCATGTCTCCTATACAGAAGCATGGGATACCTAACCCGCGAGAGGGCTACAACCAGCTGTTTAATAAAGGTATATCTGGAGGTGACACTTTAAACGAAGGAGAAGGGAGGTCTTTACCTGGCAGCTGTGACGCGCACGGTGTCCACACAAATATAAATATTACAGCGTGGTGAAACGCGCGAAAATTGCCGACGCAGCGCAACGTCTAATGTTAACATGAAAGCCCGCATTATGTCTCTCTTTATACGCTTTTTTTTCGGTCAACATACCGAGAGTTTGTAAAATGTTCCCCTTTAAAGGGATTGTCCGGTTGAAACCGGAAGTACTTAAGTTTTGGCGCTCGTTACGTCGAGGGTGCCTTCATATAGACAAACGTTATTTTTATTTTGATATATGATCTCCCCTTATTAATTAAACCTTTCAAGAGCGTATGTACGAAACTGCACCCCGAATTTCGACAGTGTCAATGGCTGACATCCGTGGCTGCTGCGTGACGTCACAAAACGCCAAGGTTTGTCGGATGGTCGGGATAACAAGCGTTGGTCGACGGATGTCTTGTATTTTGTTTCGAATTATATAGTCTCCTAGGCTGTACCCTACTGCAATACGTTTCTTTCAATGCAGTTCCTAAGTGTGGGCAAAAAAAGATCAAGCCTTTTAGCAGGATATTACTCGAAAACCGCCATAAGCTTCGAGCAAACGTATGCCGTTTCGCGCAAACAACTGCGACGGCCACCGATCGAACTAGGAGCTCTTAAAAAACAAAGGATGCAGATTTTTTTTTTTTGCCTCTGAAGCGGCACCTAGGTACACGAAGCGGAATCTGGGTACACATATCGGCGGATCTATTGGATCGGTGATGAGGATACTGGTCGTTCCTTCGGAGGCGATTTCCGCGGGTCGAAGGCAAACGGCGAATCGTTCAAATGCATGTCGTCACTTGACTTGGACGAGCTTGGTGAATCGTAGCCACGCTCCATGTTTTACTCGCGGTTCAAACAGAATCGGGCTGCACGCGTGATAAATACAACTTTTAGCACCGTTCCAAATGGCCTAGCTCTTGGTTTCGTTTCGGTTTCGCCGCATAATCAAACCGATTGATCCGATTTGGGCGAGGAGTGGGTGGACGCAGTTGAATATCGTTGGCACAGCATCACACCTCAGCTTACGAGGCTTCTGTACGCTTAGAGCTCAGCTCGTAGCTCTCATCAGTGAGATGATTGCTGCATAAGCGGGATCCCTACGCAGGGTCTGGTAGGGATCCCTGCCTAAGCGGGATCCCTACCAGTCCCTACGCACGGCTACGATACATTTTGCTCGTCACTGCACGTCGCGCGGAAAAGTGTGGAACGTCACGTCTTGGCTCGCATGTGCTGCCCTGTGGTTGTGGCACCCAACCGCGCAACAAACCCCCCTCCCCATCCACAACACAAGTCGAGCGCAACAACAAAAACGAAGCACGCTGCGGCGTTCACTCGCAAGCAAACGACGAGACAAAAATGCTCGCTTTGCGTTCTGTGACGTCAGAGCTCCAATGTTGCCAACGAAAGCCACGTTTACGCTAGGAAGTGATGGGAGCACTAGAAATTCAATTACTCATTCGGAGGGGCATATGAAATTCAGATTTTGCGCGTACGATGCGTCTCGAGGCAATAACAATGATATTCAATTGTTTTCTCGAATACAAAATTTGACCGGACAATCCCTTTAAAGGGGCCCTGCAATCATATTTAAGCATCTACCTTTTTTGCGGTTTCCACGTCTCTTGAAGTTCGGGCAAGCCAGCAGGCACGGAGAGAGTAACTAAATATCAGTGCGTCATATTTTAACCGGACGACGCGGAAACCTCCTCCACCGACGAGGGCGACCCGCGGTACCGAAAGCGCGCGAAATGTGACGTCTTTGGTCCTGGGCTTACTACTGGTCAGAGCCTCTAAAAGCTTCTTTTTAGTCGAACTACAAAATATAAGTTGTGCGAACCGTTTCAGTTATTTATAAAAGTAGTTTTTTTTTTGTTCAGTATTTTAGATCAGAAAAGAAACGAATGCAGTTTATAAAGTACGGAAACGACAAATGACTCGTCGACATACCCGCCACCGAGCGGTGGAAAAGGCGGCGCACACTAGAAAGGAGTAGTGGGATCACGCGCCGACACGGAAAGGTGCCGGATGTACACGGCGGCGCTGCGGTCGTACAGGATGACCCAACCAGCTCCGAGCGTTCCGAAGGCCTTCGGCGAGAAGCTTTGTCTTGGGGTTTGGCCGTTTGGCGGTATGGCAGCGCGAAGTGGCTCCCATTCTGAACTGCTCTTTACCCCGTGTTTGCTGTCGTTTGTGGCCAATGAAGTGTCATGCCGAATTAGTGTTTAATCGCGCAGCAAATGCAATAAGAGCCGCCCCGGCTGCCCGCTGCATACAACCTATCCAAAACATGCTTTAGTGGCGCCCTCTCGCGCCGTCGACAAGGAGTGCGGCAGCCGTGAGCGCTCGCGATGAGCCCACTACCCCTCCTCTAGTTCACGGCCACTCAAGCAACCAAGGACGTCATGAGGGAGGTTATTTTTTTGCTTGTTTTTGTAATTTTAATTTGCCTATAACTTTTAAAATAAAGCGAATTTCGAGAAAAGAAAAGTTTTACTAAGTTACTACGGTCAGTGCGCTCAGGTTTGGTGCAAAGTAAAAACCAGTAAAAAGTCCTTGCGGGGCCCCTTTAATGCTCTCAAAGCTAACATTGATGTTCGAAATGGAAGGACAAAGTATATTTCGAACACTACAAGGCGTAGTCATACTCAGAACGTTTCTTGCCTACATCTCCGAGACCAATTGACCTTCCGACCACTAAAAGAAAAGTAGGATTAACTTACAAGTAACTTAAGAAGTCAATGAAGGTTATTTGCAAAAACGTTTAAGTCAAAATACTAAGAGCGCTCTTGCATAATTATTTGGAGGTACCAATTTGCTCCCAAAAGTGTTTGAGCTGGAGTAACCAGAATGGAGTGTTTAAAGAGATACAACAACAAAATTTCGGAGCTCATTTGTTGGTCTGTATATGTTCAAAGGAGCAGTATCACATCGAACACACCAATATCTCGTTAAAAAGTCACGAAAATGAATTTTAAGGCGAATTAAACGATTAGCAAAGAGCACCTGGTGGATGTCGCTAACGCCTCGTTTGTAATGCCCGTTACTTGTTTCTAGTTAGCGTTCCTCCTCCTCTCGGGAAGAGGAGGAACTCTCCTCTTCCCGAGAATCCGTTTGGTGTGTCCCAGAAGTCGCTTTTGTCTCCCTACAAGATTATTGAATAACCCGTCACTCAAAATTCGTACAAAAGCAGCCCTTCGGTGGCTGGAACAACTAGGTCGTCCTCTCGACGTCAGCCTCGCCGTAGCTTTGCTCGTCCCGAGACGAACTACGTCACGATTGCGTTGGATGTCGCATCATCTCCGCTGGCTGTTCTCCGAGCGCTTGCCAGAGTGGGCCGATTATAATGAAAAATACAGCCACCAGGCTCAAAATACAAACGTGCGATTGTCATTTACGGATATTGTGGAATATATTCAACCTACTTTTAAACACGACGGGTACATTTCAAATTTCGTTAAGTATCCCTTTAAGAGATGTTAAAGTTTAAATAAACCTGGTAATTTTTCGCGTTTGGCATTTGAGAAATAGAACCGTTCAGCGTCACGGATTATAAATAAATTTTTTTATTGAAAACCTTTGACGAGGCAAGTTATTTATCTGTCGTTTGACAAATCCTTAATAAACCGAAAGCGATAGACACCGCTTTTAACATGCATATGCTGTAGAATCATTCGAGCAAGATGGCGAGGCAGCAAGTTGGTTCATGATACAACTGGTACGACAACGAAGACGAAGGAGGTGTCGACGGGACAAGCGCCGGACTTCAACTGATTATCTATTCATTTTTTTTACTCTGATCATCTTGTAATAAATATTTATTCGTAGTCCAGCACATTCCTCGTCAACGCCTTCCTCGGCATTGTAATTTGTGCGGAGCACGTTATTATAGTGAACCAGGAGCACACTTGAATTTTAATTATCTTTTTATTTGAAATCATGAAGCATTCTGTTGTAGAGCGTCTTCTGACTCTTCTAGACGACTTTTTACACATTTATACTGGCGCTGTTGATATTAAAAACAATGTGGACTGTTTGCTATTGGATTTCGTGGGAGCATTTGATTAAAAGGTTAAAAAGCGCGAACAAACGAGGACAAAAAGAAACACGGACGACAGGACAGGCGCTTCTACAAAAAGAAACACGGACGACAGGACAAGGACAAACCCTTGTCCTGTCGTCCGTTTTTGTCCTCGTTTGTTCGCGCTTTTTAACCTTTTATTCAGTAATGGACCAACTAGCCCAAACCCAAGTTTTAATGAGCATTTGATATTGTGAATCATAACTTTTTATTTGATAAACTTAGCTCACATTTATTTGACAGAAGAGTGTTGGCTTAGCCAAGTGATCATGTAAGGAAACTAAATCAATGTGTTGAAATAAATGGGGAAACATTTGATTATATTAGTGTCACTTCTGGTGTTTTCGGAGCTCTACTCGGAATTATTTGCTGTTTTTGTTTCTAAAAACACTATCATTATTACTTTAATTCTAAATATGGCACTATTCTCGGATAACAGCTTTAAATATGGATTAAACATTCCAATATATTGATATTTTACATATTTATTTAGAAACTATTTCGGTGTAATGTTGAAAAGGGACAAATGAGCTTTATTGTAATAAGTCCATTTATGTTAGATTTCCTAGAAGCAGAAAATTCAGGTAATTTACTATTCGCACGAAAACGCGAATGATCATGGTTAGGCGATCGATCTCAAAATAATTTTCCAACGCATCAAGCCTATCAGCACAATCCTAAGCTTTCGAGCCTACTACGACTGATTTACAAAATATTAGATTGCACCGGTACTGATGTTGACAGTAGCGCACAGCTTATAAGGTTAAGAAAAAATGCCGGTGACCTCTGGCGTGCAGCTGTGTCGTATTCTCATTTTTTCAAAACCTGGTGTAGTCAAAATATCGAAGCTGTCTGCGTATATTTTATGCTTTCTCATCGTGAGAGGAGTAGTCTTGTTCCCTTTGATTTTGTCTGGCTTATTCTGTTTTGACATTTAATACGATCACGTGTATTTATGTCGGACATATTAGAGATGTTGCTTTATGCCACATATGGAGCTTTACCTGTCAGATATGCTACAAATATTAAAGTTTGTGTTTCTTCCGTGCTTCTTTGGATGTGCTACCGAACTCAAATACGTAAGTAGCTTTATAATTGCTTTATCTTTGTTTCTAATGATCTTTGCTTCGTCATTTTGTTTGCGCTCTTGCGCTTAACGGGCCAGGAGTGCAATCGCGCGTAATCCCCCTTTCTCTCCTACCTCCGCCGACGACATTCGCGAAGTCAAAAGACAACAAAAAAAAGTAAATAAAACTTTGCACTTTGAATTTTTCTTCGAAACGTTAAACAATCACCAACTGTCTGGAATGCACACCACAAATATTTAGATTATGAGTTCCGATAAAGTTTTGTCACCACGATATTGTCCGATAATGAGAGTTATACAATGATATAGAAGCATAACCTAGGCTTTAATTTATTACAAAGCGATTGGTATATCACTTAGTAATATTTTTTATTACAAAGTGATTTATTACAAAGTGATTGGTATATCAAGAAGAGCGGACAATACGAGCAAAGTGGGGCACTGTCTATTTAAATCTAATTTCTTTGTTTTTTTACAAAGAAATAAATAGGTTGCCTAAGAATATGTTCGGCCTGAAAAATTGCGTGTTATTGACAGATTTTTTTTTAATTTGTGTTAGAAAGACGTTATTTCTATACTACAAATGTGTTTGATGGTTAATGCCTTGAAAATTGCAGTTGTTTGACGGAAACTGCGTTTCGTCATTTCCCTAAAGAACAGTCGCACTTCATTGCGTATAGTTTAGTGAGTCAGCAGCCAAATTATATTAGATTATTTTAATCAATAACCGACAAATGCTGCGGCTTCTGAAGAAAAACATGATCGACCATATGTCTCAGAAATACGTTACTCCTGCACCGGTAGAGTCAGTTGCATTTATTATGCTTCAAAGAGTGTAAGCACAGAATGGAGAGGATGATTTTGGAATCGAAGGGAGCCTAGTAGACGACGGTGCCGACAGGGCGGTGCACGAAGTGTCCACCTCGGCTTTGGTGCACAGAACTGTGGGAGCCGGTCACCACAGGAGCGTGATGCACCTCGGCCTGGTGGTAGGTGCTGCGGAAAGAAAAAAAACATTTTAATTTGTTAGCCTTAAGAAAAAATCAGGGGTCGATGAGAAGAACTGTTTCATGTCATGAGCTATAATGTCGAACGTGCGAAGCTAGGTAAGGTTCAAGTTATAAAAACACAATTGTGTTCGAATGACATTGTTAGATAGATTTTTTTTAACCAGACCATAATCATTCTTCTTTTTTTGTGCCCACTTCACATACCCAAATTAAGCACATAGTGTTCCAGGTGATGCAGCTTCGGACAAACGAAGGTTTAAAACTGCGCGTTCCTATACTAGCTGCTGCTCATTAAGTTTGCAAGACGTCAAGATTGCGGTGTTTATGAAATAATGTCGTAAGTAATACTGTGATATTGACACGCTTCGTGCTGTTCCAATTCCGGGCTGCTTAGGATTGTCGACCCCCCTTACTCGCAAAACATGAATGGGCACATTTAGTTGGCTCTCTTATCGAGGTGCCGCTCACGGTCGGCACTAAAAGTTCAGCGACATGTTGAAAGAATAGGAGCCGGGAGACGATCAGTCATACATTTTGTCACCGTCCATCGCCCACGCTCGTCTGCCTTGCTGGCGCCGCGTTCCTCGTGTAATTTTCGAAGGGCACAAGTTCACCCAATTAAAACCACCATTCAACTGTGTTCCTGCAAGTTGTTGCTGTGGCTTCTTCACGTTACAATATGACAAACAAAAAATGTGGTGGCAGGTATTAAAGTTGCTTGAAAATTGGAGTCTATTTTCTATTGGCTTAACAAATAATCGCAAAAGCACTAATTCTCAAACAGTCCTTGTCTTCTAAGGTAGCGACGAGAACTCACCCGAAAAAGGGATCATGCTTGGTGACGGTGGTCTTGGGGTTGACGACCTTTTTCTGGCTGATGGTGTACCCGTGGGCATGGGGTGGCACGTAGGCCACCTCACTGTGGTGCTCCACCACCGGCTGACGCACCACCGTGGTGGCCACGGGGACGTGGACGGCGGCGGCGTGGTAGACGTGCGGGGCCACGTAGCCGGCCTGGCAGCAGGTGGCCAGCAGAACGAGACAGGGCACGACGGCGGCCTTCAAGGACAAGGAAAACGGGGTTTTAGTTCCGTTACTTTAAGTGTAAATGTGTGGACGCCGTGCTTGAGCACACTGCTCAGCAAGTATGCGCAGGCCGGCTTTTGCTCGTTGTCTGTCGGCCTTTGTGGTTCGGTGTGCACGCTACGAAAGTGTTTTAAAGCATATGTTCAACATGCCGTCGGCAGAAACGGACTCTGCGATGGACGACAGTAAATGCAACCCATTTAAAAAATAATAAAGGGAGGAACACAAGTCAGTATTTTACAAAAGAAGCCTCTAGCCCGCCCATCAATTCTATAGAACCTTTGCTTTTGGAAGTTTTCTCGAGACCTCTAGAGACGAATTGAGGGCGCTTAAAAAGAACCGTTTTATTTGGCTTGAAAACATCTACTGAATGAATAACAGGTAGAAATTTCTCGTATGATTCCCCTTGGTTCATGGCTTCACAGACACTATTGACTAAGAATATTTACTCAAATAATTTAACTCAAAATGAAACTGGAGCACTCTAACTTATACCGTAATCTCAAACTTAGACTTTGCGCAAATCGACGCCTGTTTAACAAATCATCTAAATATTTTTCCGTTACCCATTTTATTTATCTTTGTGCATTAAGTGAGGTGTCAACGGACGGCTCGTGTAACTCTATAAAATAACAGGGCGCACAAAGTGTACTCACGAAGGTGTTCATGTTGTATAAGGACGGGGATGCTTCGAGTTGCCTGCTCCTTTCAAGACTGTGATGACAGGGATATCACAGGAGTCTTTTTATGGGCGGCTATGAGGAAATAGTGAAGGGTGTCATAAACACGTGTGCTCAACGAGTGCTGTATGCCACACCCATATTATCTTGGCGACACCGTTGAGTCTACTTCTTGCGTTATCCGCCTTGACAGCGGTCAGCGGCCTTAGTGAGGTTTACCGGGCGTCGCCATTCACGCACTGACGGCATCTAATCAGTGTGCGGTGCACGGAATTTGCTACGTGTGGGACAACTGAATTGCACTGTAGGTTCACCTGAAAACGTATAAACACTGCCTTTCCTCACTTGTTTTTTTTTTTTTTTGATTTTAGAATACAGTTTTGTTTCCGTGGTGTGTACCTGAGATCTAATTAGCATATAAAATTACTCCGTTTAATAACTTCTACTAATCACCGGTGTGCCTCGCGTTTATTTCTTCGGAGCTTGTTTTAGACGCTCCACGGCAGACAGCGGCGGTATACTACCGATGATCTGCCTTCTGGTTATTTTGTGGTTTGTTTTAAATCTTCGCTCAAAAAGGACTCTATAACCCCAGGAAACAAAAACGTGCTTCTGCTATCGCGGGGAAAGCCGACATTTTCTCAAGAAACAGGTCGTCTTTAGCTGATAAATAAATACTGTTGCTCTTATTTGAAAGTGACGATTCTTATTTGAAAGTGACGTTTCTGTTCATGAGTCCTACCGGCTTTTGGTTACTTACTTTTAAAACTAGAAATATTCATACAAAAAAACCCGTTTAATTAACATTAGTTGTGTTTTTTTTTAGTTGCTCTCGGATATTTGTCCCCAATACCGCACAGTAAAAACTATTGGACACATCGGATGGCAATGTACTACAACAGTAATAATTTCTATGCACAGTGCCTGTTTTACATAATTGTTTTTTGTGTGCCTCATGGAAAGGGATACCTATACATTGCGTTTAAAGGGACCGTGTACTCGCTTGTAAATATTATCCATGAGCGTCTTGGCCTAATTTTATACATATAGAGGGAAACACAACACCGAAAGGGAGGACAAGACACAGACAGGCACATTATTTTCAAGAGTGTGCCCGTCTGTGCATCTACTTTTTTCAGTTTTATTATTTGTGCTAAATGTGTACGTGTGCTCGTGCTTGCTTGGGCACAGCATGTGGACTTCAAAAGTTTCGTGTTTCAGGATATGATAACATTTCATGGCCCTTTTCTCTGCAGCAAGATTGACTCAGGTTTAAATTTGAGTTCTTTAATATGGTATATTTCTTTTCCCTTGTGTTTTCAATATGTTAATAATTATTTTCTGAGTGTCGAATTTTCATTATTTTTTTTCTTATTCACGGCGGGCGGGGGAGATACTGCGAGTAGCTGATAATATGAAAAGCTTAAAAAGAGAAAGAATAAACATAGAAACAAACAGAACAGTCCGTCTTTCGCTTTTTTGTTTTATTTCTGTTTTTATTTAACTTCGCCAACACGCTCACGTCGAACAAAGTCTTAAAAAGACACTGCAAGAAAAATAAGGTTTTTCTTAAAGGCACAAATGGGTCAAGTATATTTTTAAATAAGTTTCCACGAAATAGTTTTTCGTTCGCGCAATATTTCCGTCGTTAGACGAAATTTAGGCGGAGGTCACAGCCGCTATAAGTCCTACCCAATGATCAGTTGCCTCGCCCATTCCTACTGGACTGGCTTGACTGCTCGACTGAAATGGCTAACAAGCGTATTGACCCCTTCCGGGTCATCTGGTGCGTCTAGTCTGGAAGGCTAACACCGCCTTGTAGTAGTGGGCTATCGCGACAACACCGAGTGGGCTATCGCACACCAGCTCGGAGCACGTGGAGCGAATGCTCGTGTTGCAGAACCCAGGGATCTTGGGTTTAATTCCTACCTCTGCCCGTTTCGATCTGGAGGAGCACTGTACCGGCGTGTGGTCGTGCAATACTACTGCGCGGTTCACGTTAAAGTCACCAGGCTAGCGGTTGCACTGCACTGGCTAGATATTTCGGCTGTATCTGGCGGGCGGCGGAGAAAAGCTCACCGGAGAAAAGCTCACCGGAGAAAAGCTCACCGGAGATATGCTCACCGGAGAAAAGCTCACCGAAAAACCGGCAGATGCGGAGAAAAGCTCACCGGCCTTTGAGCGGATGCGGAGAAAAGCTCACCGAGTTTTTTTAACTTAGTGGGTTCTGCGTCTATCGTGACAATTTAACACAATTCCCATTCGTCACTTCATTAAAAATATGTCCTCTTTTTTGTAATATTCTTGAAGTTCATTGGACATTTTTACTAATTCCTCAGAAATTAGTAATCACCCATTCTCTATATCAATGAAGCCGCAAGTATAAAATGAGAACATCGTACACCGGTAAAAAAGACGACAATTTATTGAGAGTGCGACGTCGGTAGCTCTGTCAAATAAAGTTGGCTGTTCTTTGCGAGCTAATATGAATAGCGGTGCGTGAACCGTTTATGCTCCAATTATTGTATAGTGCCTAATAGATAAGTAGGTGTTTCTTGATGTAATCAGCGTTGGCTACGCTGTTTTCTTTCTGTTAATTTCAGTAGCAAAACTTTAGTTGTGAGAACAGCTTTGTCCTGTCGTGTTTGTTGTATTCACTCCGTCGTCGTCGTTTGAGTGGTTTTCATCACGGATAACGTTTACCAACTCACCCTATTCGCTACCTTACAGAACACTACTTCTTATATAGGTCACGAGTAGCAACGGTACCAGTGTGCAGCTCTGAAGGTCATGGGGGGCTCACTTTAGAAAGGCATTATCACACAAAGGCAACGTGTAGAAACACCAGCACGGACGGCTAGAAAACGTGCATGTCCGTGGAAAAAAGACATCTCGATATCCTACTGACTGTTTTATCCTGTTGTTAACAAAAGCTTCAAAGGGAATTTCAGGCACCGCGTTCTTGCGCATGCACTTTCGCATTTTCGGCATTTACAGTTCTGATTTTTAGGTTTTAGGCAGACATTATTCAGTTTTCGAACTTTTTCCTGTTCTTCAAGTTCATAAAGATTTCAGTTAGGCTTTCGTTGCCTAGAGACTAAGCCACAGAAAACACTGGCCCGCAATTATTAATTTGGGAGCAATATACCCAATAAGCTTAACAAATAATACAAAGAAGTACATTTTCTGTTATACAAAACTGACGAATTTTAATGATAATAAATTGAGATATGTTACGCATGATACAACAGCCTCCATATAAAAAGAAGAAAAAAAAAATCGGTGAGCTCTTCTCCGCATACGCTCAATGGCCGGTGAGCTTTTCTCCGCATCCACCGGTTTTGCGGTGAGCTTTTCTCCGGTGAACTTATCTCCGGTGAGCTTTTCTCCGGTGAGATTTTCTCCGGTGAGCTTTTCTCCGGGATTCGTATCTGGCACACCAGACGACCATTGGGGCTGATTAACGTCCGCTCTTTAAACATGCACACAACACAAGTGTTATTATTAACTGTTGCAAAACATTTTTTTTTTTTTAATAACAACTCCGGTTGCCGTTTTGCTGTCCGACAGCCGGAGACCCCCGACAACTTGATGGTTTACCTTCGTTCTTGTGCAGAGCGGCGTCGCTGGAAACGTGCCTCTACAAAATGCTGTGCTTCGTTTCACCCTATGTGAAGACGCAGCCGACGCTACGAGATGATAATCCCCATCAGACACCGTCAAAAGCGCAATATCAATGTTTTCGTCATGTTTCTGTACCTGTTTTATCATCGCGGAACCAATTAAGAACACAAAAAGGCATAGTTACTTTCGCTTTTGGCGCTGCTTGATATGTCTCATTGGCTCGTAGCGTTGGCTTTCTTCTGAAATTAAGTTGAGGCGAAATAAAGTGCGTTAAAAAGGAAGGAAATCGCCACTGAACCACATGAGCCAGTGACTGTAATTCGAAAACTTGACAGGGGAATGTTGTTTATTCGCAGACGAAGCAGCTAGAATTAACCGAGGAAGATGAGATCGCTGCTATGTTCGTGATTTACGTTACCCTATGAAGTGTTTCTGTCCAGTTTTGTCCTTCACGCACATTCTATTTCTGGTGTAACATTGAGTTAGCAGCTGCACTTCCCCAAAGTTTCTTTTGTAGTGTAGTGTTGAGCTGTACTGACAGTTTTTATAACCTCCGACTCTTACACGATCAGCCCTCATAACAATCGGTGAAAAAAAAAAAAAACATTTTTACCCGGTGTATTTGCCTTTAACCACCTGCTGTGTGATCGCATGATTTCTTTAAACATCGTCACATTAAAAAAAAATCAGCTGTCTGGCAGTAGTTGTTTTTAAGTTTCATGCATTAGCAACCGTCACCAGAGCGGTCGTTTTTAAGCTTCGAGTTCATAATCGCTCGCTTTCGTGGATGATTTTTATTAGATTTTATCACGGGGTTAGTAGGCATGCCATTTTATATCTCTATCAGTAATGTGAGCTGGTTTCTCTGCAGTTATAATTTCAACAACCGTCTGAACGTTCGCCGTCGTAGCTGTGATCATTTCGACAATCGCTTTACAAAATTATGCAGTAAAACATTATTTATATTATTTCAGCTGCGCGCGCCAGCCCTAATTATTGTTACATAGCGTTTTCCAGGCCCTTTTTGTTTTAGTACGCTCTTAGGAAAAACACGTGATAGATAGGAAATTTTTCCATCGAATATATCTTTTTGCTCGTGTTGACGGCACAACCTCTGTTCATCCACCCATCTGGGCAACATACCTTGTCCAACACAAGTTGCTGTGTTTGTCTTGACGAAAGCTGTCACACCGAGACAACACTGTTGCTATCGCCTGTGCTGTGCTCATGTTCTCGCGATGTGAGAGTTTTACCGGGCAACAGGGCGACCGAGAACCAATGTTGTCCAACTGTTGATGAACACGTTGTGTTGCTGCCGCCGCCGTGTTTCCTCAATGTGATAGGGCCCTAAAGGGACACTGACAGGGTATTTATGCTCGCCGACAACTTTATTTGAACGGGACCCATAGCAACCCAAAAACGATATTCGTTTTGTTTTCGCCCGGAAAAAGCCAGTCGACAATTGTTCGGTTTCTGTCCCGCTCACTCTATTTTCCACGGTGACATCGTATTCAAACTATGTGTACCGAACGTATTCGAAGTCTTGGGCTTCCTAAAAAACAGATTCAACAATATATATAAACAATATATATATATATATATATATATATATATATATATATAACTGGTAAGAAAAAACCCTTGGTGAAAACAGCAACAACGGACGATTTAATCTTCGACGTTTCGGCCGGAGTCCGGCCTTCGTATATATATATATATATATATATATATATATATATATATATATATATATATATATATATATATATATATATATATATATATATATATATATATATATATATATATTATATATATATATATATATATATTATATATATATATATATATATATTATATATATATATATATTGTAACGGACAAGGAGAAGGAAGAAAAGGAGAAGAAGAAGAAGAGGTTGTGTGGACAACGGGGGGTACTCAATTCTGGGTTGCCCGTTTAGCCCATGAGCTGAGACTCCCGCAACAATATATATACTTTTCGGATACGAATCGAATACGAGTAAGACAAAAAAACGGGCTTCGAATATCGAATCCAATATCGAATATGTCTTGTAATACAAAATTACAAAACAAGAGGTAACAGCAGGTTTTATTGCCTTTTTAAAATAAATCAATGCACCCTCATTTTGCTGGACTGCAGCAGGCTAAAAATGCTTCTAGTAATGCACTCGTTACAAATTATCGTGTAGAAAAATTAACTGTGCAACGTGTTCAGAATGTAGGCGCTCCCGACGCGCCGCGACAACATTTCCGCCAGTAGAAAGACCCTTTAATCGGGAAAGCTGAGAAGTTTAACAAAAGTTGGAAGACTTTTGACATATGGACAGTGTTGGCCTGCTGTTACGCGAATATTTCGAATTTTGGGAAACAAATAATTTAGAATGTAGTTCATTTTAGAGTTTATAAAATGGTTACCAATGTTTACACAATATAAAAGCGAAAATATGCGCTTTTAACGATTTCATTAGTTATTAATGAGAACCAGTGATGCCAATAAACCCAACAAATATTGCACTTTTCCTTCGCAGGTGAGTCCACCAGTTTTTTTTCTTGCGTATGCACACAAAAGTAGAACTTCAGTCGAACCTTTGTCGAACATCACGTTGAATGTTAGAAAAAGTCGTACATCGTTTAACTCGAACCTGGGCAGGTTCGCGACATCCCTAGTTTTGACCGCGCGGGAGTGGCAGGAGTTGTTGTCGATGGCGATGCAATGTTCTGCTCGCACCTAGCTTTTTCTTTTTTTTTAATTTTCAAATATTTATATTAGATAACACTCTCGAGATTTATATTTATATTTCACTCTCGAGGTTTATTTTGTTGAATCACTTTATAGAACGCGCAATTACATCACATATTGGTATAAAAGTGTCACACAACAAATGGCTTGGTAAAAAAGAAACCGAAACTGATCCTGTCTTGCTGCCATCGGACAGATAGAAACAGAGCAGACAGATAACGCACGCATCATACGCCTTTTTCAATGAATAAGCATATTCATGGGGGAATGCGTGGCAAGCAGATTATTCGTTACTTGCTCGAATATTCGTAAGTTGTGCGAATAACCGGGAACTTCCGAATATGCAATTTTCGAATCGAATACGTTTCGAATAAGAAAATTATGCAATTCGTATTCGAAATTTCGAATATTCGCGCACCATTAATATATATATATATATATATATATATATATATATATATATATATATATATATATATATATATATAACTGGTAAGAAAAAACCCTTGGTGAAAACAGCAACAACGGACGATTTAATCTTCCGTTGTTATATATATACATATATATATATATATATATATACATATATAAATGATTCAATTTTGTTTCGTTTGTGGTCTCCAAAAGCTGGGAACGTACGTTGATCGAAAAAAAATGCAGCGCAGATGCGAGCAGGTACATGTACACGTCGTCGACGAAAGGGCGACGTTTCCGAGGGCTCGACGACGCAATGGCGGCGCACAACGGACCAACGTTCCGACGAACGTGGGCCGCTACTTCGGAACTGTCTTTCGTGGTACAGGCCAATCGACCTTGAAGCGCAGAACGTCGAGCTAAAGGGATATAAGTGCGAAACAATCGCAAGACAAACGGTTCACGCAAGTTCGTCGTCCTCCTCATCGTCTGCTTCAGAGGCCCGAGAAGCGGAGGAAAGGACAAACGCGGTCGGGTGTAGCCACGTGACTTCCGGCCATGAGCTTCCGTGCTCGTGTTTCAGTATGGAGCAGTTGAGTGTTTTTTGTTTTGTTTTTGGTTCGTTAAATTATACGTGACTTTGTAGCAAAATATTGAGAGGTAGACTTTTTACACAAAAATAAATCGCATTACATAAAAAAAAATCGTTTGAGGGGGTTAATGTTTCTTCAAAAAAGAAGAAAGCGCAAATCGCGCGAAAATTACCACCCCTAAATGCGGTCAGAGCGACACTTACATGCTACACTATACATGCTATCAAGTGACATCTCTGTAATAAAATGCAACCTGCTCGATTACACTAGTAGTAAAATACCACCATTGTGACATGATTAAAATTCCACTGAGCTTGCACCTGCACTTTAACTTATCAGCATTTTGCTGACCACCAACCACCAACAACCAGATAACAAAGACGCCACCCGCCACACTTCGTCGAAGCCTCGCTATGCCTAGCTTTGTCAATCCTTGCGCCTTTCTCAAGTTTCGTTGTTAATGGAAATGCTTCTTCCCTAGGGTCTAAGCAGTGGCGTCACGAGGGCTAGCGGCTCCCGGGGCGGCAGCCCGCAGCGAAACCCCCCCTCCCCCATCCCCCCCCCCATTCCCGCTTTCGCCTGGCCCGCCGCGACGCCCCTCCCCCCCTCTCGCGTAACCTGCCGTGACTCTCCTCCCCCCCCCCCGCTCTCGTGGCCCGCCGCGACACTCTCCTGAGCGCTGCACCCGGGGCGGTCCGCCCCCCCCCCCCCCCCCCCCTTTGTGACGCCACTGGGTCTATGTGACGACACCAAGTTTAAGAGCTTTCTTCTTGAATGAAACATAAAAAAACATCCAACAAGGTGTAATGTTGGTCTAAGTTCGATACAGAGTGCCTCGCAACTATGAAATATCTGCGGCACCAACTGCAGCGGTCGACTTGACCACCCCTACAGCCGCGAATGCTTGGCCAGTAAAACATTTTGAACGCAAGGTAAACTAAGATAACCATCGCTGCTTGTTTCAAAGGGAGCGTCAACCCAGAGAGGAGAGCAATGACACTTAATAAAGGAGGCTCATCTGACATCCTCCATCATTACCTCGCAAGCCCGAAGTCCGGACACACGCCAATGACACTCTGCAGCGATACTAACGAGATACGCCAAGCAACTATATCACATATTCGTACATCACAATGGGCGGAAGGACAGGTGCATTTTGTGAATCCAGTTTTGGAATCAGGTGAGAAAAACGCGAACACCTATAGTTAAATATTTCGAGGCCCCGTTGGCGTTTTGAAAACTATTTAACTTTGATTAACCTCTAATCGTAACCGCCGTGAATAGTGTAATCACAACATACCCCGTAAAACACATAACTAAAAATGTAATTAAAATTATAGGTAAATAACCAACATAATCTAAGTTTTATTTCCTTATCTAGGGTTATGTGAGCATGATAAACCCAAGGTAAAGACGGGACACGGGAAACTTTTTTTTTTATCTGCTAACTTTGAAATGATGTAACCAGTTTAGTCCAGAAAAAATATTCCGGTGTTAAACTTCGCAACCGAATTGTGTACTGTGGCACTGTCTTTAGAAAAAATGGAGCGTCCCTGTCTTAGTTTACATTACAGTCGCAGCGACAGCTGGGACAACTCCCGGCAAAGTTGGTGGGCCTCGGCGTCGCGTTAGCGCAATGTGTCATCCGCTACAGGCATCTGACCTGTAGCGAACGACAGAGCAAACGCAAGCACGCAACGTGAACATTTAGTAAAAACTTCGTTTCTATTTCCCGCGCGCTGGCCGGCGTTTGGAAACGCGCTCTCCGATCGCCCCGATTGAGGGCGCCTCATAGCTCCACCCCCTCCAGAGACCGAGTTATTAATCTCTGCTCTGTTCTGAACCCTTTTGTTACTTTTTACGGCGACACCTGGTATGGGCTCTCCCCGCCACTGTGAAATACGTCCGTTGTCCATGTTGTAGTTGGCGATGTAGTGCGTTCGTCGACAATGTTCATAATACTCGAAAAAGGTCGTTCGTCGCCGCCCACAGGAGTCGAACCTGGGTCCGCTGCGTGCGGAGTGGAGACCTTGCCACTGAGCAGACTTGGGAAGTAATACGTTACAAGCAGACTTGTACACGTTACTGAAAAATAGTAAGGAATTACATTTACAATTACTCAAGGCTAAATTGTAATTTATTACAATTACAATTACCCTCCCATAAAAGTATGTGACCGTTACCCCCAAAAGTAATCCGTTACTTTCGTGGCGTTACTTTCAACAATATTTTCCTCAATTAAGAAACAATGGGGAGAAGCTTGGTTATTTAAGTTATTATTGTTGCCACCTGTTTTATTTATTGACCTTGAAAATTTTGAGCAACAGCTGACTCTCGAAAGTCTCGTCTGACATTTTGCGTTATTTATTACTCAAAATGTCGACTGCTATGCTGAACACCATTTGAACTGAGGCACAGGATGGGAGTGGCATATTGTGCCTCACGAATGCTTCATGCTCTGCATTGAGCTTTTTCAGCGAAGCAATGGAAGTACTATTTACCTCGAAGATAGAGCAAAGCTTCGTCGTTGCAGCCGTTGCCTGATATTCGAGAGTTTTAGTAGAGTTCGTAACAGTAAAGTGATAATTGAATAATAAATAAGGTATGGCTCGACGTTCTTCTTCCTTTGGTTCTGAACAGGTCGAGCCTCGGTTGAGACGTTGGTGAATAAGAAAAAAATTCCAATATTTAAATATAAGTGATCGAGAAAAAAACAACAACAGGACACTCTTAACAACAATTAATTAAAACGTTGGTTAAAACAAGGAAATGTAAACGCACGTTTGCCATGTGTACCTTTCTTGGTGCCGTTCAAAAACGCAAGGAGCACAGACCGACTGCAGTTTACCCCGGTGTTCTCCAGATAGACGTCCGCTGATGCCACGGGCAGCAAAGGGCAGAGAACTAAGTAAGCCGCGCTATGGCCCCACTTACGAGTTTCACTCTCTCCTCAAGCCCAAAATATCAAGTCTACGTCAGCCACCGTTATGTTTTATTTGTAAAAATATCTGCTTGAAATAAGGTGCGTCCTGCTGGGGTAAAAACAGGAAGAAAAAAGGAAGACTATTATCATTTTCGAAGTGCTCGCAAAAAGCTGACTCACAAAAAGGCTAACTGAGATGCAGTTAACCTGGGTGGAATTCACAAATAAAGTGGGCCATCCCTAGAAGTTGGACTAGAAAAAAAAAGTAAGTAGCTTTGAAAACAGGGTCGAATAAGGTGAAAAAAGCAGAAAAAAATACATCCTGTTTTCTAAGAGAAGATGGTAAGTGTGCATCGACAAACGAGGATTATTGTGGCATTACATCTTTACATATTATAACATCTATTTTAGTGGATTTTAGGGTGGATGGAGCGTTGTCTCGTGTTGTGACATTATGAAAATGGTCCTAGTCACTATAGCCGAGAAGGACATTGTAAATATTTTTCTGTGCACTTACCGCCTTCAGCTTTTCGAAGAGGCACACAATCACTTGGTGTCTTCCTCTCCCGCCTTCGATCGGAAAGAAAAAACAAAGACGCTAAAAAAAGCGGATATAACTTGCCCCCTCTTTTTTTTGTAGAAATGTTTATTTGGATATTTTGACATTGTTTTCAGGGTTTAAAATAAATAGATTCAGGGGCCTAGTGTTGCAAAAAAAAAAAAAATCGCTTTGCGGAACTGAAGAGTGCCAAGCCTCCCTTTGCACTGGTCAATTCGCGTGACAGTGTCACTGCGCTCAACTTTACCAAAATGAAAACGACCGCTTCTTTATAAGGAGGAGGGGCGGGACGAGGGGGGGGGGGGGCTGGTCCTGAAAAATGTAACAGATTACAAGGAATCCGTTACGTCAAAAATGTAAGGGAATTACTTTAAAATTACTCTAGAAAAAATGTAATTATTCCGTTACTAAATTACCGATAAATGTAAGGGATTACAAGTAATTTCGTTACTTGTAACGGATTACGTACAAGTCTGGTTACAAGTAAGGGATGAGTTGTGATCAGTTACTTTTTTCAGTAATTTCGTAATTGCCACGTTACTTGTTTGCAGCAATAATTTATGATATACTTTCGTCAAAAAAATCATGAACTGATTAATTCTAATTACGCGGGACGTCTTAAGAATATGAACATAATACAGAAATTAGAGCAGCATGAGGGTGCGACCGCCCCCTTGACCAAAGATGAAGAACGAGCGCTCGCGGCCATACATTTTTCAGTAGTGCGAGGTGTGCGCACCCTGTTCATGCACATGCTGACAGTGAGTCAAATGTACAGGCACAGCACCGGAGCTTTGGGACGTTGCGCTCACGATCGAAAGACCCGTTTTAAAAGGGAGCTTTCGTGGATCAATTCCTTGCCTCTGAATCTCCTTGCGGAGATGGACGCTGCTACTGAGCATGCGCACCGCTAGCTTAGTGTGCAGTTTTCCAGGGATCATTTCCGGTCATCATAAGCTAGTCGGGTGGCACGTCAGGTTGCAGCTTTCGTTGCCTCGTCAGCTTACAGGTGAACGAAGTGCACCTGCATTATTTCTCTTAAATACAATATTTTGTTTTTAGAAGGACTACAATAGTGCGGGTGTACGGAAAATGGAAGGTAGTGTTCCAGAACACTTTTGAAAAGATAAAAATTGTTTTTGTTGTTTTCTTGTTAAGTGCAACGGATAGTAACGTGAAAGTAATTAGTAACGTAACAAGTAAAGTAATCACTTGATTTTCAGAGAAAACAATTTGTAACGGTAATTCATTACATTTGAGGCTCGATAATTTCTAATAGTAATCCATTACATTTTTTTAAGTAACTTGCACAAGTGTGCCACTGAGCTGCGCCACCGAGTTAAAAAGCCGCTTTAAACTTAGTGGTTTTGTGTACCCTATGCCGACTGTCGGAGCTCTTTGGAAAAATAAAATTAGCTGATAACAAGCTTCCGTTGTAGTACAGTCAATGCCCCGAGCTCGTGCGGGTGACGCGCTTTATCACACTCCGGATTTAAAAAGAAACTAATACGTTCGGTACAAAGCAGAAAGAAGCGACTCCGTCAATGGAGGGGGAAGCTATGTGGCGGCGCATGACCTCCTCTATACTGACAAAGCCTGGCAGATCGCCACGAGGAGCGGCCGCCGAAATTAAAAATGAAGATCGGCAGACAACGGATGAGAGGAGAGCCACGTGACGGGCACCCCGCTGCGGCGAGACGCCGAAACACACTTCTCCCGAGCGATGGAATGTCCGCTCGTGCTCCTTGCGTTCATCGTGCTACGGCTTCCTTTCTTCTCTGGTTTGAAAACCATGTTTCGGGTCCTCGTCGCTGAAAAAGCTGTGCGCTGACGTCCAGGTTCCCCGAGAAACGCTCTGTGCTACCAGATCCTCGCGCCCAAAATCTGCGACTGGGCCCTCTGAGACTCTGTCGTCGAACTACCAAGCTTTGTGAGTATAAAGGAGGCTATAGGCGGCGTTGATGGGCACTAGCGGAGAGGGCGTGCACAACGCCGGCCAGTGAGTGCCGAACGCCGGCGAAAGCGCGCGAAATGGAACACAGAGTTTTAAACAACTCTTCACGTAAAGTGCGTGCTAGCGTTTTCTCTGTCATCCGCTACACATAACTTTTTTGTTCTGAACGCTTTTGTTCATGCACCCTAAGGTCTTTTAACGCAACGTAGAGGCCCAAGTGCTTGGCTGTAACTTGTCGCAGCTAATCGCAGTTATTGTTCTGGCTGTACTCTAGATTAACAGTGGACTGCTAAATTTGTTTAGTTCCGCAGCGCGTGAAAGCATGATCTCTTGGAATTGACAGTTCCACAACACCATCTTGTTATCGTTTTTGTTCTTCCAAAGAGTGCACGCAGTGCCACATTGGGTACACAAAACTTCCAAGTTTAAAGCGCATTGTGAACACTGTACTTTAGCTCAGTGGTAACGCGCCGCTTTGTAGCGGACGCAGATTCGTCTCCCGCGGGCGGCGGGCGGTCTTTTTCAAGGATTTCGCAACATCGACGACGGACGCCCTACATCGTCAACTACAACAGTGCCCACTACAACTTCAACTACTACAACTTCAACTTCAACAACAACTACTACTACTAATACTAATACTCCAACTACAACATCAACAGAGGACGTCGTATACAGAAGTGGGAAGAGCCCATAACGGCTGCCGGTGTAACATATGATTGGATATATATCATAGTGAAACGTCACTCCCGCCCTGCAGGAGGGGAACGCATTTATTTTGCTCTCAGTTGCAGTCAGTGGGGTAAGCAAAATGGGATTCCGGGGCTGAAGAGTGCTTAGTAGACAACGGTTCCGACTGGGCGGTGCACAAAGTGTCCACCTCGGCTCTGGTGCACGGAACTGTGGGAGCCAGTCACCACTGGAGCGTGGTGCACCTCGGCTTGGTGGTAGGTGCTGCGTGTGAGAAAAGAATTACATGTGTTAGTCCCCCCCCAAAAAAAAACAATGCTCCACGAGAACTAAATTCCTCGGTTATTAGCAATGTAGTCAAAGAGGTATTACTTTCATATCGTGAGACACCTACACTGTGAATCTCACCATTCATATTACCAGATAAGTTTTTACCAAACTAATTTCTTTCCGTGTTGGTGTCACGTGTTAAAAAGCGAGAACATAAGATTTCACACAATGTAGGTTCAGACCAACGTAGCTTTTTTGTCAGCGGCCACGCGCCTGCCAATTAACTTTACCATATTATAAAAAAAACATATTGATATGCAATATACACTTGTATACCACCTAGAATGCAAGTCGACCAGCAAAATATTCAAATTATATGTAAACAAAAGTTCAGCCCTAAATTCATGTTTCAACAGCCGCACATGGAATTATCATATGGGCTCTGCTTTCGAAACAGGCTTAGTTTCCTAAGGCAACGAAGAGAACTGACCCGAAGAAAGGGTCGTGCTTGGTAACAGTGGTCTTAGGGTGGACGACCTTCTGCTGGCTTATGGTGTAACCATGGGCGTGGGGTGGCACGTAGGCCACCTCGCTGTGGTGCTCCACCACCGGCTGACGCACCACCGTGGTGGCTACGGGGACGTGGACGGCGGCAGTGTTGTAGACACTTGGGGCCAAGTAGCCCGCCTGGCAGCTGGCAGCAAGCAGGACGAAACAGGGCACGAGAGAGGCCTACAAGGACACATTATGACAGATTTTAGATCATACAGTGAGAAATGTACAAAAGCAATATGTGAAGACGTTTGTCGCGGCGCATATGCTCAAACAAAATTCCACTGACCGTCTAAAAAAAAAAAAAATTCTTGATAATGATGATGAAAGCTGCAGAAGCGTTGTAGAAGCCTGCGTTCAACGCACCTTCCCCAGGAACGGACTCAATTACGCCCAAAGTGAATACCATCTACTTATATAAGTGTTGCTAGGACTCTGTATTTATGATAAGGCGCATCTATTCCATATATTTTGATATATCTTCTACTTGAAAACGGTGTTTGAAAACGATCGATCCGAGCTGAGCACGCTCGAAGAAATACATCCAATTTAGAGTAAAACCAGTACTACTAATGTGGAATTACGGGTGTCGAGCCTTCATAGACCCGACTTCGATTAAAGACTTATAGAAAATAGATTGAAATGAAACCGGATGACAAAAATATTTGACGGCATTTCCTTCAAATATCTGTAACCACTCAGGAAACATCGTAAAACAGTAAAAACAAAAATATACCGAAAAGATTCTTAGTTTCGTTCATAAATCTTTTTGTTTCTCCTCAAATGGTTTGTCCTGTATGCTATAGGTTGGTATTAATCCCAAAAACGCAGCGCAGACTGAGCTCACTACTCACGAGGGTGTTCATGGTGTGTGCGGACGGAGGTGCTTTCAGATACTCGTTCGAGTGAAGACTGTGCTACAGACCCGTTAGAGTAGTCCTTTTATGGGCAGCTATGAGGAAATGCTGGAACTTGTCATAAACATACTTGGACGGAGACAGGAATGTATACCGCCCATATTTCGGTTGCAACACCTCAGACACTAGTACCGTTCATCATGCAGCGGTCTTGGGAGAGGTAAGATAAACCGGATCATAGCTTTACCGGCAACACTGAGATTGAGATTCCCACGCTGCCGGAATCTCATTAACCTGCGGGACGCGGAATTGTTTGCCTTCGTGAGACGACTGCAAACTGCGGCGGGCGCGCCTAGAAGAATATTAGTGTTGCCTTTCACGTGAACGATTTGTAGATGCTTAAAATATTTTTTCTCAAAACCGAAGTGCCGTTTGTGGGTGTACAACTGAGCTCTTGTTATCTCGTCGCGGCCGAAAAATCTTCTTAAATTTTCAGTCACGTGGCTGACGACAAATGTATAATATTATTTACGAGGGGCGAATTATTGCGGGAATTAAGTATCGGCACCTTCTTTATAATTCCGTAACTCGCATTTTCTTCACACGATTGTTACTGTGATTCAAATCCTAATCCTCCCTTTCAGTACTTGTGCAACACATAAAAAAGCTTTACCAGGTCAAGCGTTAAAAATACTTGTTTTGACAGAATTCATCCTATTATCTTTTTTTTTATGTCAAGCGAAAGGAAACAAAAAGCGTGCCATTACTGTACCTGCCATCGTATTAATTCCCACCACTGACGCACGAAGAAAAACAAAACAAAAAAAAAAACACAAGACGTTTTTTTCTACGCAACATTACTTCCCCTGCATATCTTATTTCAATGACTACCATCCACCCAAATATTGCCTTTGTATCATTTCCGCAAAAGCTTAGATTAGCTTTGCCGACGTAGCAGTCCGTACTTCTCGATGGCAGGCAAGCCGTTCTTGCCATGGAAATCAGCCTTATCGGCAGTCTGATATGCCTGGAGTAAGGTTACGCGGTGAGAAAAGGAATATGTTGTGCGACTTTGAAATACTATTTGTCGTACTCTAATGAATCTATACAAGCCCCCTGAATACCGAGAAAAAACAAGCGCAAATGTATAAAATAGTCGTAAACAGGCATGAACCATGCCATTTTAGGGACGTTCTTTTACTTTGCGCATTTTATTTTTGTGACTTTTTTACTCTGCTTGAACAAATTCGTTAAAGTACGACAAATCGCCTTTTAAAGAACCATCGATGGTATAAAGCAAGGTGGCAAAACTGCGGCTCGCGAGCAGCATGCCGCTCTTCGCGGGTTCAAGTGCGGCTCTCTGCTCCCTGGTAAGCGGAAAAGAGTTCTAAAATTAAAAATAAAACTCACAGTCTTGGCAACTTTGTACTACAATGCGTACATGCAGCTGGACAACTTTTCGACATATAGGTGTGTCCAGTGACCCTGTTTCCCTTATTGCCCTAGAAAGACGTTCGAACCCTATGCTCACAGCGGGCATCAGAGGCAGTGACCCGCTAGCGAACCATGCGTTAAATTTTGCTTGGCGGTTGAAGAAACGTTCTTCTGCCTTGTGTTATTTGCTGTAGTCGACAATTATACTCGTCCCATTTGGAAAGAACTGTTCCCTCCCTATCGTTTCTTGGTAAAAGTAACCCTCACCCCCATTTTTGTTTCTCTGCGGCTCCCTTAAATATTGTAGTTTTGTCTGCGACTCTAACTGCATGCCTGTCTGTCCACCCCTGGTATAAAGTATGGGCACCATTTTATGGTTTGTATTCTGTGCACATGGTTTTTCCTTTGATATCAATGCTAACTATCCCTTTCAGCACTCGTAAGCAGGACAAATACAGAGTAATCAGTTTGACCCCTAAAAAAGTTTGTTTTGCCAGAATTCAGGATCTTGCCCTTCTACAGCAGAAGCTGCACAGAGCTTGTTGCATCCGGTAAGTCGCGTGTTGCCAAAAACGAACGGAGGATGCGCGCGTTTACCGCAGGTGCCTTTGGAGCCAGAAAGAGGCGAGTACAGCGATGATAATTTAATGTAAAGCAGCGCTGTGTCCCGTCGGCTACCGTATGCTTTGTCCTCGCCTTTGCGCTTATTTGTTTTTAATTATGTGATACCCTCGCACTTTAGTTTTTATAGTCCCGGTTCAGGCGCAGCACCTTCGCCCAATCGCGATTGCGCTAGGGTTCATGTGATCCCGGCCGTCGTCAGCTGCGCTTTCTAGCCGTTATCGCCCGTACCCTCTGCGCTCTAAGCCTTTGTGCGCAAAAATGGGACGGCCGAGGCATACGCTCGAGCATGCAGCGGCTGCTCGACAGCGTAAACGAGCCTGTAAGAAAACAATCATGAGCCTTTCCACATTGTGAAGGTGGATGACCAGCAACGCTGTTTAGCGCACGATACAGACCCGCTCCGAGGATCTGGAGAAAACTAGGCACGCGCGACGGGACCGCCACCCGGCGGAAAGTAGACACGCTCACCGGGTCCGCCACCCCGGGAGAGCGGAAGGTAAGGAAGCTAGGCACGCAACCCGGGGGAGGGGGGGGGGGGGGGGTGGCTTGGAACGACAGCCAAAAGAGGGCGGTGCGAGCGTAGACATGGCCGACGCGGGTCGCACAGCGGCAAATCTTTGAGGAACCATTAGTGTCTACCTGAGAGTGTACTGATCTTGAAAATGGTGCCTAATGATAACTACTCTGCTGAATAAACCTCTTGCTAAATTACCCAAGCATCAAGGAGAATGCAGGGAATGGTGTTCCACGCGCCGCACGGGCCTGCGTCTGCAGCAGTAACTGTTCTAAAGCAAAAGCCTAAAACAAATACCATCTTGCACGCGCTTTCATCAGCGCTTTATTTCGGGTTATTTTCTTCGAAACTTTTATAGACGCTTTCAGGCAGCTGTGCATGGGCGCCGCCATAACCGACCTTCAGTTTTTGTTTCCTCTTATTCCGTTCGCTTCTTTTCATCATTCCGAAAGCAGGAGAGATTATCGCCATTTTAAGTGTTAATGTGTCCTTCTCCCCAGCGTAGGCCTTTGTGGAGGGTCGTCAACACCCGCTTCAGTGGCTCGGCATCCCGGTAAGACAAGAGAAGGTCGCCTATGGCGGCTCAATCTGGCGAGCGCTGAAAGCGTCTATACGGGGAAGGCGTGTGCGTGTGGCGCCGGCGCCTGCAGCAGTGACTCTTCTAAAGCAAAAGCCCAAAACAAATGGCATCTTGGACGCGCGTTCGTCAACGCTTTATTTTGGTTATTTACTTTGAATCTTTTATTCAGGAAAGGCGTGCGTGTGAGGCGCGTGCGGCGGTGCGAGCGTAGATCTTTTAGTCACTACACAGGAAAAATCCACGGAAGCCTAGCCATAAACAGCTTCACTGTAAAAATGTCGTCGATGCGAGGCCTTTACGGTCTCACCCTGGATGTTAGGATAAAACGCATTTGACGTCAAGATCATGGTGTGCGTTAACCTGAAGTGGCACGTAAAAGTGAACGCTACCAAGCAAAGAAGGAAAACGATGGTGCGGCCAATCCATTTGTGCGGGGCGTCCTAGCGAACGTATTTTGTGCAGACTTGTGCCCGTTGCCTAAAAACTGTAATAGATTACAATTACAAATTACCGAGCCTCAAATACAATGGATTGCCGTTACAAATTACTTTCTCTGAAAAGTAACGGATTACTTTACTCGTTACGTTACAAATTAATTTCACGTTACTTTTCCCGTTCCTTTATCAAGAAAACAATTGAAAAAATTTTTGTTTTCAAAAATATTCTGCAGTACTACTTTCCTATTCTCACGCCATCGCATTACAGTAGTACTTGTAAACAGAAAATATCGTATTTAAGAGAAAGAATGTAGGTGCACTACGTTCACCTGTAAGCCGACAAGCCAGCGAAAGCTGCAAGCACACCCGCCATCCCCCTAGCTTACGTTGACTGGAAAATATACCTGGAATCTTGCAGATAAATCTAGCGGTGCGAATGCTCAGCAGCAGCGTCTACCTCCGTCAGGAGAATTGGAGGTAACGAACCGATCTACGAAAGCTGCTTTCTGTAACGGGTCTTTCATGCGTAAGCGCTACATCTCAAAGCTGCGCTCTCGTGCCTGTAGCTTTGCAGCACTGTCAGCTTATGCATTTTTGAGAGCGATGTTTAGAGTGCATGCTCAGAACGAGCTTACTAAATTGGGCTGCTAAGACCGGCAATCTTGATGATGCGGAATGCACTTTGCAGCAGAAATGTAAAAGCTCACTGTCAGTACGCGCTCAGCAGTCCTGCACGAGCGTTTGTGCAGCAAGTGCTCTAGTCAAGGTAGTCAAGGCTGGCCGCTCGCGCTAGCACAGCCTTCGCGGTTAGTCCATGCTAGGGTGAGACGAAGTATAGACCTTTCCAAAAACGAGCTTATGGCCGGTGCCATTGTGAGCGTTTGTGCGTATGGCGCGTGCTTCGCTCGCTTTCCGAAGCGACGAACACGCACGTGCTGGGCTGTGAAGATCGCACGCTGGACTGTGATTTTGTAAACATTGGAAAGGTCTATAGCGGCGAGTAGGGTGCCTTCATGTGCGCTTTGCTTGGGGTGATGACATCTGGCCATTTTGTTTCGAACGTTTATTTTTATTTTTTGTTCTGAAGCGCGTGTCCCTGCACGCGCTCGTGGCGCTGACTGCGCTACGGCGACATTTTGTTTCCAGCGATTTCTTTGTATTTTCCCTGTGAGCGCGTGCTGTCGGCATTGGGTACTACAAACGATGGCATCACCCTAAACAGAAGGACATCGAGGCACTCTAGCGGCGAGGTGTTTCGGTGGCGCCCTACTATGGTTTCCTCTCGTGACGTCATTACCTTGCGAACAACAAGTTCGATGGTGCTTATAATGACCATGGTGGAAGCTTGAAAGCATTGCGCTCTGAGACCAACCCTGCCAACACCGCCAATATCGAAGTTCTTCCATTCCTCTAATTTCCGTCGAAGAGATATTCTTCGCTGACGTCATAGTCACCATTCGGCCAATTGTGGAAGCCGACCACAGCGACGCTTTCCATTGCGCGCGTCGCTGCAGTACTGAAAAATGCACGAGCACGAGCGCTCATTTTTGAGTTTTGGTTGATCGGTTGGCTCCAGACTGATATTGCTACAGTTTTTGTATTATGTTAATATTTTTAAAAAGTAACGAGTAATTAAAGTAATGCGTTACAAACATTTTGTAACGGAATGACATTACAAATTACTGCCACAGAAAAGTAACGTGAAAATTACAAAATTAGTTTAAAAATTAATAAATTACACGTAATCCGTTACTTGTAACGGATTACTTCCCAAGGCTGGTTTACTGCTAGCTGTTCTTAGTGTGATCGCTTGTGGTTTACGCGAGACACCACGCGACTCAGCGTCAACGGAATTTCCAGTCAATAACGACGCAACATAATGGAAATGTTGCACCAGCCAACGTTGTTTATTCCCAACACCTTCGCGTGATCGTCCGGTAATTTTATGTCGAATGGAAAAGAAAACGAGCCCAAACTGTACTCGCCATCGAATCTGCACTTGTCTCTGGCGCACGAAGATCAACAAAACGCAAGATGTATGGGCCGTTCTTTCTGCATAAAATTAACTGTTCATGGCAAAAATATATCTCACCCAAATTCGACCTTTATTTGAAGTAGCATCGTGGCAGAAGTTTAGATTGCGTTGCGCGCTCACAAAAACAAATACATTACAATATTTGCATTTTTGAGCACTGAGATGAAGTCCTTAGTGACCTTCCTTTTTAGATTCTTTAGTGCGCAGCATAAAACGCTGTTAAAGCCTCACCGATGGTATACCATTCGAGTGACAATGCCGTGATTTGCGGCTGGTGTTGCGTATGTTTTAGACTGCTTACTGAGCAGCCTAGATCGATTTTAAAACCGCACCGATGGTATACCATTAGTGGCAAAGCCGCGATTTGCGGCTAGTGTTGTGTATGGTTACCCGCAAGGTCGTCTGTTGAAATAAAGAAAGTCTCGAGGAGATCCTGCGTAAGAAAGCATTGATCTTGCAGAAAACGTCATATGTGGCAAATAAATAAAAAAAAAAAACGGGCTGTTTCTTTGGTGCTTGCCTGCAGGCAACTATCACAACATGATAGAATTTCGAGCTTTAATATATGATGGCCATATTCCGCTGATTTAATTGATACGACCTTCGTTTACTCACTGAGCCCTTGGTCATAGTGAAACAATCCCACCTTGCGTTTTGGTCCCTAGCCAAACCCGGTTTTCTTTTGAGGTGTTGTGAAGACGACCTAGGCGTTTTGAAGAACCCGGAACGCTTCCGTTTGCATTGTGCGGTAGATTGCGCCACCTAGCCTAAGGACGTTTCCATCAACCTCTTTTAAAAGTTGATAAAAATTCCGTCTCTTGATAAATCATCTGCAACATTATTTTGAGTAATTCCGCTTCTCTCAATATCCTGCCATCCGTTAACCTACTTTTCGTGATTATAATCTTTTGGCCCTCCGTTCCTCCATCCTTGCCTGCAAATCCGAGTGCTCCCATCAAATCCGTTACCTATTTAGGCAGCGTAGGACGTAGCCCCATGCAATTCAATACCATGGAATTTCTATTGTCAATATCACAATGGCACACTGCACATATTTTTCTACCTCCTGAAATGTATTCCTCTATGTCCTTGTCCATAGGATTCCAAGTTCTCGCCTCAAACAGTCAAGACCTTCCTCGTAACTTTTCAATCATCTATTTCTTTCGGATGCTTTCTCAAAAAGGAACACTACTAAGGCTAGTGCTGAGCGACAAGGCCGGCAATTGTGGGTCGATTAGATGACGATAAAATTTTTCTGGGAGTGTCTAACAAGCTACTTGGCAAAACAATTGCGCGGAGGATTACGCGGCTTGATGCATATGGACAGAGTCAACAAGGTGCCACATTTCGATGATATTGCGTCGTGACTGAATGGAAATTCGGGTGATGTTGCGTCGCGTGGTGTCACGCGCAAGCCGCAGCCGATAAATCAGAACAGCAAGCATCACACGTTTTCAGGGACGCACTGCACAAATACTTTGGTCGCACCAGCGTGTCCAGTCTTCGCTTGGCAACGTTCTGTTTTAAGAGCTACTTCACATTCTCGCAGTGCATGATTTTAACGTCGAATTCATTCTATCCTAACACTTAGGGTGATACCATTGGCGCCTACTTTATTGAAAGATCTCATTTGTATGATAAATGTCGGTTTCCAATAAAGACATGAATCATACAAGATATATCGGGCAATATTTTTTATTCGAAACATTTTTTTTTCTTTTTTAAAGTGTCTTCACTGATACATGAAAGCAGTTTCCGCTGTACGTTTTTCGAGCTCGGCGAACATTTGAGGTGGAAACAACCGTCACTGTCTGGTGGGTAATTAATTAAAATTCGTTAATTAACTTTTTAATTAGTGAAAATAGACACATGGCTCCAATCAGAAACTTACTGAGCGTCATCGAAAACCACTGAATCAACACTTGGGAAACTTGGGGGCACGCCGAATTTTCCACTCCTGAAGCAGGAGCAAAGCTAGCAGTGGCGGACAGCGATAACGATCTAATCAACCCCGTTTCGCCAATGCCGGCTTTGCCCCTGCTTCACGAGTCATAATTCCCCCCCCCCGCCCCCCGAGTCTCCCACGAGCTTCCAGTTGTTCTGTTGGAACCAGTTTCTAATTGGAACCATGTGTCTAATTTCCCTAATTAAAGCATTAATTAACAAATTTCAGTTAATTACTCGCCAGACAGTGAGCGTTCTTTGCACCTCAAATATCCGCCGAACTCGAAAAACATGTAGCGAAAACGGCATTCACGTAGCAGTAAAGACGCATTTTAATAAATTCTGTTTTGAATAAAATATATCCCCCGAATAGGAACATAGAGGAGCCATCTAAGGACTACATAATGACAGATAAGAACCATATAAGAACTTGTGAGACGTTTCTTATAAATAGATTATATGGTTCTTATATGTTCTTAAATAGTTCTTATATGGTTCTCATATGTTCTCATATATCTTGTATTATTCATATCTGTTTACTGGACACAAGAAATGTTTCATGAAAATGGCTTTTTCACTACGGTATATACCGACGATGCTCTCATGGCAGAGGTCGTCATTTTAGGTTGCCCTCACTCACCCCCACCCTCACAGCGACACTTACCTAATCTCCTCACTCACCCTCACCCTCACAGCTACACTCACCTTCAGACCATACATCACCCTCATCCTCACAATCCTACTCACCCTAAGCCCTTCACTCACCCTCACGCACTCATGGCCCTCACGTCACTTACGCACTCACCGCCCTCACCGCCCTCACCGCCCTCACCTCCTTCACGCACTCATACCCCTCATGCACTCATACCCCTCACGCCCTCACCGCCCTCACGCACTCATTGCCCTCACACCCCTCACCCCCCTTACGCACTCACCGCCCTCACGGCCCTCAAGCACCTATAGTCCTCACGGCCCTATGGACCTCACGCATTCACCGCCCTCACGGCCCTCACGCACTCATGGCCCACACGCCACTCAGGCCCGCTTCAGACGGGGCGATTTCGCACAGAAACTTAACGTCGCAACACCAGCAACACGGGCCGCCCGCGTTCACACGCAGCAACCAATTGCTGCAATTCGCCATCATCATCATGAAATTTTATTTTTTTCCACTATTTAGACACACAATTACGCGATATAAATGTGTTATTATGCACTTAAATCTCGTTCAGAATTTCAATGCCTATTTCTGAAACAGTTTAATTCCAAAAACGATCAATTTCAAACCAGAACCAAATCTTTTCTTGTCATCATCACCGGCCCGAGGTATCACGAGAAACTATCGCGTCCCTGATTGAGTGCAGCCGCTTCAAACGTCTTCAAATTGCTCCGAGTTGCTCGCTTGTTTCGAACCGGACCCAATCTCAGCAATTCGTGTCGACCTATAGGAAAGCTAGGGAACAACCCGCCAGCAACACCAAAATTGCTGAGAACGTTGCTCCGCTTCAAGAGGGCCTCATGCACACACCGCCCTCACGGCCCTCACGCACTCATACCCCTCACTCCCCTCACGCACTCATGGCCTCACTGCCCTCACGCACTCACCGCTCTCATGGCCCTCACGCACTCATGGCCCTCTCGCCACTCACGCACTCATGGCCCTCACACCCCTCACGCCCCTCACGCACTCACCGCCCTCACGGCCCCCACGCACTCATACCCCTCACTCCCCTCACGCACTCATGGTCCTCACAGCCCTCACGGCCCTCACTCAACCTCACACTCATGAATTTTCCTGGTTCAGAAACTCACTCACCCTCACCTCACCTCTGAAGATGAGGGTGAGTGAGGGTGACTGAGGTCCCTCGTGAGTGCGGTTTGCCGAGGTATGTCTCACGGACACGTTTGGGTTGTCAAGCAGCCGCTGCTTTCTCCAGCGTATTTTGCGGCTGTTGGAACTATCGCGAGAACGGCGTCGGATTCCCTCTGCGGAGAGGATGCACGCGAGGAGCGAGCTGAACCTTACACCACGGCTTGCCTCGGCGGACACGATCGCGCGCGAGGGGGGCGAGATGTAAACTTCGTACCCGCAGCGGCCGGATGCGGCCGCGAAGATCAACAGCTGGGAAAGTGGAGACGGACAGAACGAAAGCTGGAACTCAAGCGAGCGGAGTGTGAGAAAGTGGCTCGTCTGTTTGGAATGTGTAGTGTGTGTAGTTTAAAATAAAAGTGTTGGGTTTTGTTCAAACGGATCGACATTTCTGAACGCAAAGAAGCAACAATTCCCCCAACAAAATAATTGGTGCCGAAACCCGGGAAAGAAACTACTACACTGCAAATGAAGCCGACGAGCAGCGTGTGATCGAATCGCCAGCAGACAGAGAAGGGAACGTAACGACTGAACGGGTGAAACCTGGTAATCAACGGCAACATCTACGATAAACCGACACAAGCAAGCAGCACTGCAAGCTAGGACTGAACGGCAATGGACGTCCTCAAGAAAAAACGAAAAACGCATCGAACGCAAGTAACGAAGCTCCTCGGCGAGGCACAGGGATTATTACAATCAGCTACGACGACTATCGATGATCTCGATATTTTGATCGAGCGTCTAAGCCTCGCTCGGGATCAACTCAGCCACGTAGATGCCGCGATCGAGTCGTTGATTTCCGAAAAAGAAGCAGAAGCAGAATTCACGCAAGTGATTGATTATTCTGACAAGATCGTCACGTGCCTAACGAAGCTCAAAAGGAAAGTAAAGAGCCCGGAGGACAGCCAACGAACAAGCGGGCAACCAAACGAAGAGCGGGAAGCAAGAAAGGTGACATCAAAAATCAAGCTTCCCAAATTAGAGCTCATCAAGTTTAACGGACACCGAAGAAATTGGCAGCCCTTCTGGGAGCAATTTCAGACCGCCATCCATGAAAATCCGGACCTATCGTCGTCAGAGAAATTTAACTACTTGAGGTCAGCCCTGACTGGGGATGGAGCAGCCGCCATCGCAGGACTGCACCCAACCGCTGAATGCTACGCCCACGCCATCGAGCTCCTGCAGCAGCGGTTCGGGAACCAGGCGGAGCTGATCCAGGATCACATGACAGGGCTCATGGACATCAATCAGGTGCCGTCATCGCGCAGTGTCAGAGCTCTGCGGCGGGTCTACGACAGCGTCCAGGCTCACATTCGGGGCCTTCGGGCGTTGGGTGTGATGGATCAGTCATACTGTGCGATGCTCTACCCGGTCCTGCTTCGAGCGCTTCCGGACGACATGAGGCTGGAGTTCAACCGCAAGATGTCTTCGGGGAGCGCCGAAAACGCCACCGCCGGTGGAACATCAGCAACCGACGTCGGCTCCGACTCAGCAACGGAGCAAGGACCCGTTAAGGAAGTGCGCGCGCTGCTGAACTTTCTCAAGATCGAGGTGGAGAGCCGGGAGAAAACATCCAAGGAACAACCCGAAGACGCCGGCGGTAAGCCTTGTTTCCCCATGCATGAACATCCGAAGAGGCGCCTAAACTATGCCAAGACTCGGAACGCTACCGCTACGGCCTTGCATGGCAGGATGGACAGCATGGAATGCTTTCTTTGCAAATCAAAGGTGCACAGCACACCAGACTGTAACGCGAAGATCGAACTCAAGGAAAAGAAGCGCAGGCTGCAGGCCGATCGGAGGTGCTTCCGGTGCACAAAGCCAAACCACATGGCAAGACTGTGTCGCGGCACGCTCTGTTGTGACAGGTGTCGAGGAAGACATGTATCCACTATGTGCGATCCAGATTATTTGCCGGGACGAGCTGCCAGCGGATCGGATGAAACGCAGAAGAAAGACAGCACGCCTCTCAACCTGCATGTGAGCGAGAAGGGAAACAAACCGGCTGTCCTTCTGCAAACGGTTACCGCGTGGGTGGAAAGCAAGAACAGAAGGAAGTTGGCCCGCATACTCTTCGACAGCGGTAGTCAGCGCTCCTTCATTACAGAGGAGCTGTCGAGGGGTCTTTGTTGCAAGCTTCTCGGGACGGAGGTTCTTACCGTCGGAGTGTTCGGTGGCAAGACTAGCGAACAAACGTACCGTAGAGTACAAGTAGTTTTGAGTAATCGTCTAACCGGCCAGACATACGAGATAGACGCCCTCGAGACGCGTTCTATCTGCGAACAGGAACTTCCAGGCCCGGATGAAGACATCCTTGAGAATATGGAGGAGCTCGGACTAACGGTTGGTGACGATCTGAACGGACTCGAGTGCAGCGGAGTAGGAATCCTCTTGGGATCGGATCACTACTGGGGATGCGTTACGGGAAGAGTCCGTCGACTGAGCGAGAACCTGACGGCAGTGGAGACCGCTTTTGGTTGGGCAGTACATGGACGCTCCCAGGCGATTTCGTCTGTTGTCAACTGTTCCCAAGTGATCGTCCTCAGAGCTGCCGTGAGCGACCAGGAGAACACGGCTGTCCTGAGAGGCTTTTGGGAGCTTGAGAGTATGGGAGTCGTGGACGCAGAGGTCCAGGATCACTCCGCTAGCGACATCATGCAGCGCTTTGAGGGAAGCATTACCAAATCCGATCGAAGATACGAAGTGAGCCTCCCTTGGAAACCTGATGTAAAGCTTGATTGCAACCGAGAGATGGCTTGGAAGAGACTCGAAAGCCAGCGAAAGAGGCTGAGCAAGAATCCTGAGCTCATGCAGAGATATGATCAGGCAGTCCGGCTTTACGTCGAGAACGGAATGGCTGAGAGGGTCGAGAGAGAAGAGGACTCGGGTGAACGCGTGTACTACATGCCCCACCAGGCTGTTCTGCGAGAGGGCAGCAGTACGACGAAGATGAGAATCGTTTTCGACGCGTCTTCGCACGGACCGAACTGCAGGTCACTAAACGACAACCTGGAGAGCGGTCCGAACCTGAACCCAGACCTTGTTAGCCTTCTTCTCAACTTCAGGCAACACCCGGTGGCACTGGTTGCGGACGTCGAAAAGGCCTTCCTTCAGATTGGAGTAAACCCGGAGGATCGCAATGCTCTGCGGTTCCTCTGGTACAAAGAACCACCTCAACCGAACCAGACAACTCCGGAGGTGGAAGTCTGGCGTATGACGAGAGTCATTTTCGGAGCCACGTCCAGCCCCTTTCTGTTGGCCGCAACCCTGCGACATCATTTCAAAGAAATGGAGAACGTATTCCCCAAGACAGCAGAGCGACTGGGTAGATCGGTCTACGTTGACGACCTCTTGACGGGTGCGGAAAGTGAAGAGGACGCCCGGACATTCTGCAACGAGGCGATCGAGATATTTGGAGCAGCGGGGCTGAAGCTACAAAAGTGGGGCTCCAATAGCGCAGCCCTGTCGAAAATGCTTGAAGACAACGGTCCCGATGAGAGACCATTGGGACAACAGACGGGTGTGTTGAAGGTACTCGGTCTGACGTGGAAGCCGAATGAAGACAGCCTTTCCTTTTCGGCAGAACACGTGATTGAGTTTGCCCGCCAACGAAGAAACACCAAGCGTTTCGTGCTCCAGACGACAGCACGACTGTATGACCCTCTTGGTTTCCTCTCCCCCTTCGTGGTGCGAGCCAAGATCTTGTTTCAGGAAATCTGGAAGCTGAACCTGCGCTGGGACGATACACTACCGGAAGAACTGATGAGTGGCTGGAACAACTGGTGCGACGAGCTCACCACACTTCAGCAAATTAACGTGCCTAGATTCTACGACAGCGAGCTGAAGGGCAACGTTGTACATCGAACGTTGCACGTGTTCTCGGATGCCAGCACCTCCGCATACGGATCCATGATCTTCATCTGCTCAACGGATGACACCGGAGAAACGACCGCGACACTCTTACTGGCTAAGTGCCGCGTGTCGCCCCTGAAGGAAATCTGCCTTGCTAGATTAGAGCTCATGGCATGCTTGATTGGATCGAGGCTGTTTAAGTACGTAAGGACACACCTCGAAATCAAAGTGGATGAAGTCCACTTCTGGACGGACTCCATGATTGCTCTGCATTGGATTAGGGGAGAGCCATCCAGGTGGAAGATGTTCGTGAAAAATAGAGTACAGGAAATTCAAGCAAACAGCGTGAAGGCAATGTGGCACCACTGCCCGGGGAAGGAAAATCCTGCCGACCTGATGACACGAGGGCTGTCTGCGGATCGACTGCTTTCTGCACGGCTCTGGTGGAACGGACCAACTTGGTTGCTACTACCCGCGACAGAGTGGCCTGGGGAAAGTGACGAGGAGCTTTCCCACGACGGGCTCGAGGAGAGGACTCCGAGAGCAGAGCTCTTCGAGGTAACTGCCACTGTACCGGAAGAGTTGCTCGACATCTCAAGGTTCAGCTCGGCCTTGAAACTCCAAAGAACAACGGCCTGGATTTTACGGTTCATCTATAACCTCAGATCGTCAGAAAAAAGGATGGGACCATTGACCGCCGAGGAGATCCACGTAGCGCAGACATACTGGATAGCAAGAGCACAAAGATCAGCGTTTGCCTCCGATATTGATTGTGCAGCAAAGAGAATGTCGCCCCCACCTGGGTCGCTCTTGCGTGACTTCCGCACTTTCATTGATGAAGAGGGATTGCTGAGGATCAGCGGTCGACTCCAGTCATCGAACCTCACGCAGGAAGAACGCCACCCCATTGTACTGCCTAAGGAGCATCGATATTCAACGTTGCTGACTGTCGACGCCCATCGCCAGGTACTGCACGCGGGAGCCAGGGACACTCTCGTGCAGCTGCGCGAGAAGTACTGGATCCTCCGCGGAAGACAGCTGGTAAAGAAAGTGGTGCGTGCGTGTGTGACCTGCCAGCGATTCAACGCGACTCCTGCAAGTGCTCCAACGGGACCCTTGCCGGCGGACCGTACTACGCGAGCGGACCCGTTTGAAGTAGTGGGCATAGACTTTGCAGGACCCCTGTATGTTAAGGCGAACGACCTCACCAGCAAATGTTACGTGCTGTTGTTTACATGTGCGGTCACCCGAGCGGTCCATTTAGAGTTAGTGACAGACATGTCGACAAAGAGCTTTCTGTATGCCTTTCGCAGATTTGTGTCGCGGAGAGGGGTATGCCGCGTCATTTATTCGGATAACGCTTTGACATTCAAGCGGGCCTCAAAGGAGCTAAGTGAACTCTGGAAGACACTCCGACACCCTGATGTGATTCAGCATTTTGCCAATGCTGGCATAGAGTGGCGATTTATTGTCGAACGAGCGCCATGGTGGGGAGGTTTTTATGAGAGGCTCGTGCGCTCAGTAAAGGTGTCATTGAGGAAAGTGATCGGAAAGAAATGCCTGGGCGCGGAGGAATTGGCCACGGTTCTCACCGAAATTGAAGCCGTGGTGAATTCGAGACCACTAACCTTTGTATACAACGAGGTTGGAGAGGGCGACCCTCTCACGCCGGCGAGCTTTCTAATCGGTAGACGGCTGACGGCGCTGCCGGCGGCCGGGGGAGAGCCGCTCGCTTCGACACCGGAAACACTTCGCGCTCTGTGGCGAAAACGAAAACGGATCCTAAATTTATTTTGGGGGACGTGGGGGGCGGAATACCTCCGAGAACTGAGGTCTGCTTACGCTAGTCAGCAAAAGCAGTCCCATCCGCCCCGAGTGGGCCAGTTGGTCCTTTTGAAAGAGCCACTTCCACGACTGCTTTGGAAGCTTGGAAAGGTTGAGAAGGTAATTTATGGACGCGATGCAAGGGTTCGTTCATGCGAGATTCGCCTACACCGCGGTGCAGTATTGCGAAGGCCAGTGCAACTGATCTACCCCCTGGAAATGCCAGAACTCTAGAATGTGCTCGCGCCCATTCGGTGGGGAGTGTGTTGGAACTATCGCGAGAACGGCATCGGATTCCCTCTGCGGAGAGGATGCACGCGAGGAGCGAGCTGAACCTTACACCACGGCTTGCCTCGGCGGACACGATCGCGCGCGAGGGGGGCGAGATGTAAACTTCGTACCCGCAGCGGCCGGATGCGGCCGCGAAGATCAACAGCTGGGAAAGTGGAGACGGACAGAACGAAAGCTGGAACTCAAGCGAGCGGAGTGTGAGAAAGTGGCTCGTCTGTTTGGAATGTGTAGTGTGTGTGGTTTAAAATAAAAGTGTTGGGTTTTGTTCAAACGGATCGACATTTCTGAACGCAAAGAAGCAACAATTCCCCCAACAGCGGCCACCCCATTCCTTGCCGCACAGGATTCGAGCACCGAGGGAACGGGCAACTGAAGGCGAGAAAGAGCAGGTAGCGAGAAGCGCGATCACATGACCCACAGCGCAATTGAATCCTGTACTGCCATGGAAATTGCAGCTGAGTAAACTGGGCACTGGCGTTTCAATAAACGTTGGCGACGTCCAGAAAGATTGGTGGCAGCAAGACCGGTCAGAAACAAGTTTCTCAGCAATCATTATCAATCGCTGCATCTGCACGACTCGGAAGCACCACGCTTGACCTACCAGTTTGGGATTGAATGTTACGTTTAACGATAAATATTCGTTTTAAATGTGCATGCCAGTGTGCACTGTAGGACAGTTGCACAGACGCATCCTTCGAATCCCTTTCGACCACCGAAATGTCGTCCTTTGTCTTTACAGCGACTGACAGCGAGTGTGCTCGAAAAACTATCAGGAGAGACACTGAGGGAGCGCGCGATAACGTAAGGGCGCCGAGTTCTGATTAGACGCATTGTGGGTAGACACAAATGATAACTTCGTTTGTGTTCATGAACTGTGTCCCTCCAATTAAAACGAACAGGAGCGTCGTTTGCTTCTTGCATAGTGTCTCACGTTGGAACGCCAGACAAGAGCGTTCGGCATTCAAACGGATTTGAACAGTGACTAAAGGCAGAGACAAATTCTTTTTGACTAGCCACTATCCTTTTGATCAGAGTTCGGAGCTTTCACGTTGCTGCACACTTTTATCTTTTCCTCTCCCTCAGTTTCTCCCCATATCAACTACCGAACACTCCTTTTTCTTGTTCTAATGGCCTACGTTTCCCCTTTCTTCAATGGCATCTCCCTTTCTCTCTCTCTCTCAATCTCTGGCCACTCTGGCTGGCACAGTCGATCGAGACTAGAAAACTCCAGCGAGCTGGAACAACACTGGGGGTGGTGGCCTCAGCAAGTATTAATACATTTGCAGAAAAGTACCATTATGGACTCCGCAGGTTTGTGAGCCGGAACTAATGTCATAAAAAAGGGCATTTCAAGTTTACTGAATGGAATTGCATACGAGGATTCAAAAATTATGTTAAAAAAATCAGAAGCTTTTTGTAGCTCTTTGTATGCAATCGCGAAAAAAGATAGGGTTGACGGGCTGGATGTGTTCATTGTATGGGTTATCTGTTCATCGTTGTGTCTTTCTGGGGCAAGGATGGGGAAGGATGTAGATGGCCAAAATTAAAACAGGGTTATTCTGCCATCTTCACCTCACTTCCATTTATTAGCTTGAAGACTCCGTTAGAGGATACTACATAAAAGGACATATATTTGAATTTGATATGCGAAACTGAACCCTACGTGTAGGGGGAAATGTAGTGGTGCCTTGAGCCCTGCCGTTGAGCACAAGTATAAAGGAAACCTTTGAGCCTCACTCACTGTTCAATATGCAAAACAAGAACTTCAGGCTCGTCAGGAAGACTATCGTTGGTCCAGCTGTCTCGAACGAGCGTGCGGTAGCTTTGATCTGCTCCCTGCGCCACATGCTGTCAGAGGGCAATCAAAGCTTGTGGTTCCTCTCGTATATTGATTTCTCTTCCAGTCTGCGTTTACACCCCAATTTGGTCGTTTGCTCGTCGCGAATCAGGTGACGTACGTCACAGCGCTTGCTTCAGTTTGTGTTATAGCCAACTGTGTTCATGCTAGTAACTCCCCAACCGTATTTCTAAAAATCTAAACCATCGCACTTTTTGTTTCTTTTTATTAAATAAGTTTCGTGTAATGAACCAACAGGGCGATAGACCAATTCAGTGGTTCTTCAAGAACACCAGGTTAACCATAAATTTTAATTGTACGTCAGTCGTAACGGCAAAAGTGACTTACATTTATTGTGCTTGAAGTGTAAAATGGAAAATGCATAGAAATTATGATTTCGGAAGTGAAAGGTGCCTAGTAGACGACGGTGCCGACTGGGCGGTGCACGAAGTGTCCACCTCGGCTTTGGTGCACGGAACTGTGAGAACCGGTCACCACTGGAGCGTGGTGCACCTCGGACTGGTGGTGGGTACTGCGGATAAAAAATACGTTTTATGGTTTAGTTTGCGAAATAAATCAACGTTCAATAGTACAAGGGCGCAGACTGACCTTAATAGCAAATTGAAGAATTAAATTTTTTTTATATTTTTTATATAAACAGGCCAAATTTATGTTTCCGCAATAATGTTACTTTGTATCTTTATCACATGACCGAAGCCGAACACATAACAGTTTGTGAGTTATCTCATCAAGCCAAGGAAACGTTTTGGCAGCGTGCACGAACAGCAGCGAGTTAAAACTGTTATGAGTTCAAATTGTATTTAAGCACGAAACTCGCATGCTATGCCGAATCCCACCAGAAAACGCCATCATAGGTCATAATAATTACAAAAAGAGATGGATCAGGTTCAGACTGCTGCGCGCCTAGTTACTGCAAGGACGCATCATCTAAAACATATCCTGTATTCCAAAAAAAAGAAAGACTCACCCGAAGAAAGGGTCGTGCTTGGTGATGGTCGTCTTGGGTTGGACGACCTTTTGCTGGCTGATGGTGTACCCGTGGGCGTGGGGTGGCACGTAGGAAACCTCGCTGTGGTGCTCCAGCACCGGCTGACGCACCACTGTGGTGGCTACGGGGACGTGGACGGCGGCGGAATGGAAGGCGTATGGTGCCACGTATCCGGCATGGCAGCTAGCGGCCAGGAGGACTAGGCAGGGAACAAGGGCGGCCTGCAAGTACAGAGCGCGACACTGTTAGCGCGAACAAGCGATCGCCGGTTTTTTCAGTTTTTCTCTTTGAAACCAAAGGGATGTCATCCAAGTTATTATTCTACGGAAAGAGCTCATTTAGTT